>APFE030694565.1:216044-226072 GCA_000404065.3 Pinus taeda
GTATATGACTTAAACCCTGAAGTTGCATTATTGTACTTCAGGGATATTCTTTTATGAAACTGGACCAATTATTCTGAGTTTAATGAGGAATGTTTTTATGCAAATGTGCACTACTGTCTTTGTTTAAAAGCATTTCTGTGTTGAAGGAAGAATTGTGAATAGCGATTGATATCTGGGATTGACTAGCAGCTCACATGGTACTATTATCTGCGTCTGTACTCATTCCTGTTATATGAATTGTTATTTGGATCGCTCTTGCTATTATTGCTTATATATATATGTTCTTTTCACAGCATCCTTTATGCATCCCACTATTGGTTGTTTATAGCATGCTTCTCTTTCAATCGTATATATGTATCGATGATATAAATAGTGAATGCAGTAATTGGTATTAATCGCTTCATTTTGACTATTCATATGAAGTAATCTTTGAATAATTGAATATCTCATGTTTATTTTACAAAGTCATCTATATGCCTGTTAGATAGATAAGGATTATTTAATGCTTCATTCCAAATGAATAAGTTTTTCCCGGAATTAGTATTAGTTTCCCTATTTTTGCCAATAGAATAAGCTAGTCGCCTATCATCAAAAGAAAACTATTCATCACCATCCATCCCTTTTATTCATTATCAGGAAATTTGTCCCGTTATCTCCAGTTGGAGCCACCATCCCAAACGGAAAAGGAGTTGTACTAAGGTCCGGACCGGGTGGTTATCCCCCAATATTGTTGCAGCGATTTTCGAGGCCTCAACACTATGTCACCTTAAGGACATGGAATTGATGGAACATCACATACAATCATCCAACATCATCAACATAACCCTCAGGAGACAATCAGTCACTCAGACAACCTATCCATGGGTCCCACTGCTATTTTGTAGCTCTTAGGCCATAGTCGCTCTCATGCTATGGGAAAGGGAGTAACCAACAACCCGAATTCACTCTCACAAGCCTTCCCACCAATGATTGTGGACCAAAATTTCCCGTTTTGTGCAAGTGACCCCGCAATTTAAGCCACTTTTCTAGCCTAGAAGATTGGCCTTTGCCCATAACTTGTTGTAACTTTCATAATTCATTAAAAACATAATAAAAATGTTGATAAATAAAAAAATCACCCTCAAGAGAAGGCTTGAGCATCCTCGACCAAGACTAACATTCTGTCAAACACTTAGCATCAACGCAACCTACAAATCTAGGATACAGGATAGAGCATAAATGACTAAAAGACTTATGAAACATAACCAGAAGGATAACCTCCCTCTTCATCGAACTACTACATCATCAATTAGGTATTGCATCTATTCATTTAACAGTTACAAGTAAATACATGAAATAACCATGACATGAACCACTCATTCAACCATTCTTATAACTAGCATAAAACCATGTAAATATAAGAGATATGATAGCCATTAAATTCACATATAAATAAGTGAAAAATAAGAGAGCTTAGATTTTATTAATCATAATTAAATCTAACCAGGTTCAGGACTTCCACGTACCACCTGACCATAGATATGGCTGAACCAAATCTCTCTTTCATCCAGTCAAACTCGTGCCATATTTCTAGCACGAATGTGGGATCTCATAGAACAATAAATCCAAGAACAACCAAGGAAATCCAGAGGTTAAACCACCTCCACCCTCACCAAACCGTGATCACACCAAAACCAGTACTCTGATCACAACTAAACAAAACTTAGAATGCCATCCGGAATCCATCACTATCCAAGAGGAATTTTCTGTCTCCTTATCTCCCAGGATTTACCATGATATAAACATGCATCAGTAGGATCTGAATAGAGATTTCCCCCTCAGGATTTACCATGTGTCTTGACAAAACCGGTCAAGGGATTCCTAGGCCTTTGGGAAAGAACCTTGACACTACCTCTACCCTTTATTTTGAAATCCATTTGGCAAACCAAAGCTCAAAACCTGAAATAAACATCCCAACATACCATGGAATCCACAAAAAAGCTAGGCTTGACTAAAATCCATTGTGATAACCCTACAAAACCATGTCATCGACAATAAGAGAACCATACACCAATATGAAAAGCCATGCATGTCCAAACTATCTAGGAAATCACACATGCAAATAGTTACTGACAAGTAGTCCTGCTGAAGTTTCTTGATCGCGGAGGGAGAGAGTTATGACTTTCGTGAACCTACTTTTGCGAGACTGGGTTCATGCACCGCGAAGGTGATTTCACACAGCTACCTTCACGCACCGTGAAGCTGATTTCCCAGACTTGGATTTCGTGTGCCGCATGGCTATTTCAGAGACTTATCTATAATATTCACTCACGGAAAAAATGAGGAAGTAGGTTTTGGAGCAACACAATAAAAAATTAGTATTGACTTCTAAAACATGAAATACATTTACATGAGACTTCCGCTCATTCACCAAGTAAAATAAAAGTTACAGTGATTTAAACTTACGTGAAATAACACACAGTAAAACAAAGTTACTGTTGTTTTCACGCGCCCACCAAAATTTGCTCCACCATTTTCTCCATAAAGACTTGTGCTCTTTTTCTTTTTGCCCTCTTACTCACTAACCTCTCTACTACTTCAAAATGAATTTTACATTCATATTTAACTCAACATACAAATTTTACATTTAATTCATGACAGAGCAAAATAATTAATATAATCTTGTTGTTGAATGTGTTCAAAATCACGCAGGTGTTTCTGGAGTGTGGGAAAAGGTTGATGAATGAATGCTTGCCCATATATGTTTACCAAAGTTAAATAGCTTCCTTAAATGCCTTTGCTGAGTTTATGAATGGTTCACGTCTGGTTTCATTCTTCTATCTTCAAGCAGAGACACAACCTGCAAAAATATGTTTGATCGGTATGGTTGTTTATTGCAGTGGTTGGGATTATTATTTCCAACACTCCCCCTTAATCACAACTACCTCCATTGACAATTCCCAAATAGTTTCTGAAATAAACAAAACATTCACCTACCAATGGATTTGTGAAAATATCAGCAAATTGTTCCTGTCATCTGCAGTGCTACAACACAATTTCATCATTGTTAATCAACTCTCTAATAAAATGATATTTAGCATCAATATGCTTGGTCCTTTTGAGGAAGACAAAATTATTTGACAATGCAATTGCTGAGGTGTTGTTGCATAAAATAGTTTTCATGCCCTCTTGGTCATAATGAAGATCCCTCAACATCCTTCTCATCCAAACTTCCTGACATGCTACCAATGTTGTTGTGACATATTCAACTTCTGTTGTTGACAATGAAACTAATGGCTTCTTCTTGGACACCCATGAAATGGCTCCGGAACCCAAATTAAAAAGATATCATGATGTGCTCTTTCTGTCATCGACACTGCTTGCCCAATCACTGTTAATGTAAGCAACCAGCCTAAAATCACTAGTTGCTATGTACAAAATGCCATATTGTTTTGTCCCGTTGACATACCTCAGAATATTTTTTGCTGCTTGCCAATGTGGCTCCTTGGGTGTCTCCATGAATCTTGACACCAAACTTACTGCATACATTATATCTTGCCTAGTGGCAGTAGAATACATTAGGCTACCTATCATGTCTTTGTATAATGTCAGATTGACATTGCTACTGCAATTTTCTTTGCTCAACCTCAAACCTATGATAGTTGGAGTTGGTGCGAACTTTCTTTTATGCATTTTAAACCTCTCCAAAATTTCTGCCACATACTTTGCTTGAGAGATAAAAATGCCATTTTTATTTTGCTTCACTTCTATGACCAAAAATATCTTAGCAATCCCAACTCAGTCATTTCAAACTTACTCTTCATGACTTGTTTGAAATCAGCGATGAGGAAATCATCATTGCCTATTAAGATCAGATCATCTACATATAAGATGACAAGTAAGAATCTATCCTACTATATCATCCACGCAGTGCTTGCTTCAACCCATAAAGATCTTTCTTCAACTCATATAATTTGTCTTCTTGGCCTTCAATCTCATAACCAGGTAATTGCGCAACATACACTTCCTCTTTCAGCACTCCATTCAAGAACACTAACTTTATGTCCATCTGATACACTCTCCATTTATGCTTCATGGCAATCACCACAACTGCGCGCATTTTCTCCATCCATGCGACTGGCATGAACTTCTCCGCGTAATCTCCTCCATGCTACTGCTTGTATCCTTTGACAACTAGCCTTTCTTTGTACCTTTCAATCTTTCCCTCAATGTTGCTTTTGGTCTTATAGACCCACTTTACCCCAATAACATGTTTTCCTTTCGGAAGGCTCACTAACTCCCATGTGTCATTCAATTCTATTACTTCTATTTCTTCCTCCATTGCGACAACCCATTTTTCCTCTTTGATAACATCTTTAGAGTGGACTGGGTCATCTACATGACAAAATAATGCAAATAAGGAATTCAGACCTGTGCTACTATCAACTTCATCTTTCTCATAAATTTCATTTAAATTTCTGAATTTTGGCCCTCTTGTGCTTGCTGAAGATGGGCTTGATATGTCACTTGGTTTCGTGCTTCGCTGTGTGCTTTGAGAAGAACTTGCTTCGCTGTGCAAAACTTTCCTATTATTTGTTGATGGTGTTTCTTGCTGCCTACTTTGTTGCACTTGAATAGAAGTAGAGAGAGTAACTGTTGAGAAATTACTTGATGTTGTCAATTCCTTTCTGTCCTCACGTGGTATGCATTCTTTGACATTGACTGTCTTTTCTAAGCTTCCATCCCATGCTTCCTCTTCTATGAACTGCACATCTTTGCTGATTATGAATTTCTTGGTTAATGGATTGTAGAGTTTGTATGCCTTGGATTCATCACTATATCCAACAAAAATATATTTCTCCCCCTTGTTGTCCAACTTCTTTCTTAACTCATCCACGACATGTGCATAAGCCACACATCCAAAAAATCTCATGTGAGTGACATTTTGTTTTCTTCCACTCCATGCCTCCTCAGGAACAATGTTCTGGATGCTTTTGGTTGGAGATCTACTCAAGATATATGTTGCAGAAGCAATAGCTTCAGCCCAATAATCATTTGGCAAATGATTTGCCTTCAACATACTCCTTTCCATCTCCATAATGGTCCTATTCTTCCTTTCTTCCACACCATTTTCTTGCAGTGTATATCTTGTTGTAAATTTCTTGTGAATTCCATTTTCCTTGCAAAATCAAAGGAAGTCATTTGAGATGTATTCTCCACCTCTATCATCACTAAGGACTTTGATGTAATTTCCACTTTGCTTCTCAACAAGAGCCTTGTATTATTGAAAGCACTCAAACACTTCACTTTTCTGTTTTAGGAGAAAGACCCATGTCTTCCTTGTGTAGTCATATATGAAGGTAAATACATAGTGGCTGCCTGCATTGGTCCACATAAGTCTGAGTGGACAATCTCCAAAGGTGCCTTTTCCCTCACTGACTTTTCTGCTGGAAATGTTTCTCTATGTTGCTTTCCCAAGATACATACTTCACATATGCTTTCTAGTTTTTTTATGAGTGGTAAACCCTTCATCATGCCTTTCCTATGCAGCAGATTCAAACCTCCAAAGTTGAGATGTCCAAATCTCAAGTGCCATAACCAATTTTCATCTTTTACCTCTGCTTGAAAGTTTACTTGTGTGACAGCTACCGCTTTTCTTCCATTTTCTTGTGAGTTCATAGATAGTTGTGCTTGTGCACCTTCTTTCTATAAATATGTATTATTTTGATGGGAAACATTCTATTTTCTATCATTTGAACCTTTGTAATCAACTGTCTGCTTGGAGACCTATCCAAAATTGTGCACACATCATTTTTGAAGAAGACATTGTAGCCTTTCTGCATGAGCTGTCCAATGCTCATGAGATTATGTTTCAAACCGAGGACAAAGTAAACATCAGAGATGTATTTCTTCTCCCCCTTCTTTGTTAGGATATTAACTCTACTTTTTCCCATGACAGAGACTTTTCTATCAGTCCATAATGTCACTTTAGATTTTACATTTTCATTTAGATTAGAAATAATTTCTATGTTTCCTGACATGTGGTTGCTACACCTGAATCTAGATACCATATATCACTGTGTTTCTTTTGTGCTACATTACAAGCTAAAAACATGCTATCATGGTTCTGATTTTCTCTTGTGAAATTTACACTTGGTTTGTTACTAATGCATATTGCTTCTTTCTACATTCATTTTCATAATGCCCATACTTCTTACAATAATGACATTGAACTTGAGATTTATCATACCTCTGACCTTGTGCTTGATTTTGGCTTGGGCCTTGACTTGGATTTTGGTTGCCAGCTCTTCCATTTGAGCTTGAAAGGCTACTTCTTCCATCTCTATGTGGGCTTCTTCCTCTTCCTCTAGCATATGATCTTCCTTTGCCTCGACCTTGACCAAATGATACTTGAGTCTTGAAGGCATGCTCCAATGAAGAACTTGTTGCTCTATTCAGTCTATGTTCATAAGAAATCAGTGATGCATTAAGCTCATCCAATTAAAACTGTGATACATCCTTTGTCTCTTCTCTGGGAACAAAAATGGCTTCAAACCTTGCTGGCAACTTCTCAAAACTTTCTCAACTATTTTTCTTTCCTCAAGTGTCTCACCATGAGACCCGATTTAAGTAACCAACCCACTTAAATGTGTAAAAAACAAGTCTATATTAGCAGACTCTTTCATACAAATTGTTTCAAAATATCTCCTCAACATTTTCAGCTTTGTTGTCTTGACTTTTGCCATGCCTTGGTAAGCTATCTAGAGGGTGTCCCATGCTTGCTTGGACTTCATTGCTGCTGCAACCCTTGGGAAAATATTTTCATGAACTATTTGAAAGATATAAGATAGGGCTTTTGAATCCTTCTTCATATTGTCCCTTAAAACATCTTCCTTTTGTCGAGATAAGGCATTGTATGCCGCTGCATCTGCTAGTTCTTGAAAACCATTCTCCACCAAATCCTAAATATCTTGAGAAGAAAACAGGGCCTTCACTGTAATATCCCAATAATTAGAATGTTTTCCATCAAACTGAGGTATTTGAGGATTATTCAAACTTGTGCTTGATGTTGCTATTTCTGAACATAAAAGAAACAAATTCTACCTATTGGTAAATATGCTAAAAAACAATGTGTGCTCAAAAACAATTTTCATTGTTAGTAAACACACTTGTTTTTACACTAATAGACTTTAACCCGCTCTGATACCATGTTAGAAAAATTTAGAAAAATTTTTAATTTTCGCGGAGGGAGAGAGTTATGAGTTTCGCGAAGCTACTTTCGCGAGACTAGATTCACACACCATGAAGTTGCTTTCCCAGACTTGGATTTCGTGCACTGTGCAGCTATTTCACAGAGACTTATGTATAATATTTAATCATGGCAAAAATGAGGAAGTAAGTTTTGGAGCAACACAATAAAAACTTAGTATTGAAATCTAAAACATGAAATACATTTACATGATATTGTCACTCATTCACCAAGTAAAATAAAAGTTATAGTGATTTAAACTTACCCGGAATAACACATAGTAAAACAGAGTAATTGTTGTTTTCACGCACCCACCAGAATTTGCTCCACCATTTTCTCCACAAAGACTTGCGCTCTTTTTCTTTTTTCCCTCTTACTCACTAACCTCTCTACTACATCAAAACGAATTTTACATTCATATTTAACTCAACATACAATTTTTACATTTAATTCATGACATAGAAAAATAATTAATATGATCTTGTTGTTGAGTGTGTTCAGAATCGCGCAGGTGTTTCTAGAGTGTCGACAAAGGTTGGTGAATAAATTCTTGCCCATATCTCTTTACCTTTAAATGTCTTTGTTGAGTTTTTGAATGGTTCACGTCTGGCTTCAATCCTTCTATCTTCAAGCAGAGACACAACCTGCAAAAAAACGTATTACAGGAGTGGCCGCTGTCAGGCTGTTTATTGTGGTGGCTGGGATTATTATTTCCAACAAATTTTTCTTTCCTTATTCCTTGCTTGCCTTCCTTTCCTTTGCCTTGCTCCAACTAGAGTGCTCTAAGAAAATACTAAGTGATCAATCGAATGAGAGAGAGAGAGAGAGAGAGAGAGAGAGAGAATAATGAGAGAGCTCTAAACTTGAACTGACAAAAGGTTACCAACTGAGCTTCAGAAGCCTTTTTATCAATGAGGCCTCTATTTTCTTCATTTTCCATTATTTTCCTTCATTTTCCTCCTCACAGACAATCTGTGACCTTTTACCTTACTTTTCTCCTAATTTCCTTTATTTTCATAAACAAATGTGCCAAAGTGTATTTTTTCCTTTTAATGCCTTTGCCTTAGACTTTGCCAATTTTCCTTAGCCAAAGCACACATCAAGTGATTCCCACTATGATATATTTGCCCAACATTTAGCTTGTAATACATGTCCCTTACCCGTGGTATTATTTTTCCCTTATTGATTTTTGTTACATGAGCTTTTCACCAGGGTTGTTACAGAACCCTCCCCTTGGGGAGCACCTTCCTTGGTGTTAAACCACACCAAGAGCTCAGAAAAACCACTAAAAAGAAAACATACTACCCATGGAGCTTTATAACTTAGCTCATTACAATATTTACAGTGAAAAACCTACTGAAAAGAAAACAACTTGACAACATAAAAAGATAATAACCATATCGCTTATTGGATCTTTATAACTTATTTCATGGTGGTATATTTACATCCATATACATATACATATACATATACATATACATATACATATAAAAATATCAAACATCAAAAAAACGTATTCCAAAAATAAACCAACATCAAACCAAAACTTATTTGCCTCAACTGGAAAACAATGAAGGATATATGCCCCGCATCTGATTCTCCATCTCCCATGTAGCTTCTTCAGGCCCAAAGTGCTTCCACGGAACTTTAACTTACTCTATGGCTTTTTTCCTGAGCATGAGGTTGTTGGAAATAATACTGAGAGGGGGGGGTGAATCAGTATTATCACATTAATAAAACTTTTCATTTCCAAACTCTGATTCATATATGCTACTTCCACAACTTCTTATGATTAAGCTAATTGATCAGTGCATTAGAACACTATCAACCATATTATCAGTTGACAGATGCAGTAACATAGAATAGATCATCACACATAAGGCACACACATGAACACCATGATATAAGTTGGAAACCCAATGCGAGAGAAAACCACCTGCTGCAAGTCATCTCAATCTTCTTCTTAATAAGAAAATCCTTTTACAATATTTGTACTGGTGCAGTCTTATACCAGTACGGGAGCTACAACCCCCTTTGCTCTTGTACTAGCGGATCCATTTACTAGTACGCAGGCTGCTACCTGCTACAATGCTCCAAAGATTCCCCTTTGCTTTTGTACTAGCTTAAGTACTAGTACGTAGGCGCTGGCCTACAATCTTCTCTCCTCCAAGGTACCACGTTTCATCAATTTTCATACTGGATATACTGAAGCACAACACATAATCTGAAAGGCCACGTTTCATCCAATTTTCATACTGGACCCATATCATTGAAGCTCACAAACACTTAGCAACATCAATACCCAATACTGAAACCCTGTCAATAAAAATAGTCACCAGAACACAGAGCAGAACCCTGAACTCTGCAATACTATTCAGAACCAGCTGTATCATCAAAATCATGCATTAAAGTGCATACGCTACATGGACAAACCAAACCCGCGTACATACGCGCTTTTGCCAAAGCCAACCCGCGTACGGATCTATAAATATTCAATCATGACTTGCAGCGATTTCAAACTTAAGTTATACCCAGTTCAGATCATTACATGCGTCAGTATGCAGATCTAGAATAAACATAATCAATCATATAGAGATAGTTCATTTCAAACCATTTGATCCCGATCTCTCTTAGATCTTGTTCTCCATCAACTTGTGAGATCCCTCCTTATCTTAGATCAAGCAACCCATAACCTGTATACTGGATCTCATCCTTCATCAGATATTCAAGACTTTCTCCATACATTTGCCTAATGATCTTCTTCTCCTTTTATAGTCTTAGGCCTTGCTCAATACCATGG
>APFE030694565.1:229621-312918 GCA_000404065.3 Pinus taeda
CAATCATGACTTTGCCGCAATTTCAAACCCAGTTCAGATCATTACATGCATCAGTATATGGATCTAGAATAAACATAATCAATCGTATAGAGATAGTTCATTTCAAACCATTTGATCCCGATCTATCCTTAGATCTTGTTCTCCATCAACTTGTGAGATCCCTCCTTAGCTTAGATCAAGCAACCCATAACCTGCATACTAGATCTCATCCTTTATCAAATATTCAAGATTTTCTCCATACATTTGCCTAATGATCTTCTTCTCCTTTTATAGTCTTAGGCCCTGCTCAATACCATGGTCCAAAACCATAACAAACCAATACCATCAACTCAATACTAGGGATCAACACGTCTGTCGAGATGCCATGGTCCAAAAACCATAGGTTCAAATTCCAAGGACTAGCCGCCACGGACCAAAGTAAGTTTTCCCACATGTACGCGATTTTTCGTGCATGGAAGTGCGTGCATACGCATACGCGACTTCTGATCAACAAACTCGCGTGTATACACATTTTTGTATACCCAGAAAACTTGCGAGTATAACCTGTGCGTATACGCGACTTGGTACATAGTGAACCTGCGTATAACCTGCCTCTGTACGCGACTTGGTATATAGTGAACCTGTGTGTATACTCAGCTTTCTTCATTCTTTGTAATCTGATCATCAATTCTTTGCTACTGACTTGCTGCACTATAATCTGTCATCTTGCCATCAAGGACAACACTTGTATCATAATGCCAACACTTATATTACAACATGTCTTATGATCCCTTCTCTCATACATTTTCCACTAATGAGAGCATCATGAAGATCATGATGTTGGATGATGCGTCGTGGGACGACCATCACCATCATTCCTCCTAACCAGATTCCTCCGAGGATAATCTTAGTGAACTCTATTTGCCCAATGTATTTGAGATGTCTGCGAATTTTTTATCCATCCATGATATCGATTCTAAGAAGAATTTGTCAAATACTGAAGAGACCATCCCTATCAATATTTCAATCAAACCTAGAATTGTAGAGAATATACATATTGGTGCTTCTTGATCTCCCAATGAGATAAATACTTATAAAGCCTTTTTATAGGAATTTAGAGACATTTTCAGTTGGTCTTATGAAGAGATGCTAGGTATTGATCCAAACATTGTTGTACATGAAATCAAGAAATATCCCGATGCTAAGCCAATTCGACATTGCCTCTGTCGGTCCATCCCAAGAAGGTTGTCGTCATTAAAGCCAAAGTTGAAAAAATTCTACGCTCTAGTTTCATCTACCTAGTACCTCTTTCTGGTTGGGTATCCAACATTGTTCCTGTCATGAAAAAAAGGAACAATTCAGGTGTGTTTTGATTACTGGGACATTAATCGTGTTTGTCTTAAGGGCAATTATCCTACCTCGTTCATTGACCAGATTGTTGACGATTGTGTTGGCTATGAAATATTTTCATTTATGGATGGATTTTCCGGCTACAATTAGATCAACATTCTCCCATTAGACCAACCTAAAACCACATTTATTTTTCCATGGGGCACATTTTCATATCGAAAGCTCCCTTTTAGATTGAAAAATGTTGGGAATACGTTTAAGAGGCAATGAATTATGCCTTCCATGAAATTAAACATATTGTACAACCATATTTGGATGACCTACCTACTCACTCGAAACATCATGTTGATCATCTGTTGCATCTTAGGGCTATATTTTTACGTTGTCAGCACTATAAAATTAGACTCAATCCACACAAGTGTGTGTTTTATTAGATATCATTTTTGGGATTCAACTGTGTTAAGTAAGTCATTCACGTATGACCATTTCCATGAGAGGTAATGTTATGAAACCAGCTCAAGAAAAGATAGAAAAGATAGATCAACGCCTTAGAATTTAGCCTCTTCGAGGGGGCAACCTCCTTTACATTACATAAATGAACAATTCTTGGATGATACAAATGACAAAACCTCCTTTCTATATATAGGAGTCTAAGGAGTCACAATATAACCCAACTGACCTAACAATAATAATATAAAGCCACAAAAATAACAATAGAGGGATGCTATGGGGCACAGTAATAACAATATGGGGGAAATACGGGCACAACAATGTTAATACGGGGTACAACTACCATAGTAATGGGGTAACCACTAGTATTATAGGGACCCAACAAGTAGTTGTAACTGACTAATTTCTCATCATTTTTGAATAGTTCACTTAGTACTCATTACACCGGGTGATGCTCAGAGGGGTGAAGAAGTGGGATTGAAACTAGTGAAATTAATCACATAATGTCAATCATCACTTCCGGGGCTTGCACCCGGTAACCAAGACTTCTCAGGAGGTTACCCATCCCAGATCACCTCTGGCTCAAGCACGCTAAACTGTGGAGTTTTCCCCACAATCAAGCCCACTTAGCTTGCTACCCTATTTGCAAAAACTTAGCAAGTATTGTGCCTCATGAACCATTCAAGTAGAGATCCTTTCACTCTTTTTGAATTTAACTATTAGGGGGTTTATGTAGTGCATTATATTAGATATCATTTTTGGGATTCAACTACGTTAAGTAATTCATTCACGTATGACCATTTCCATGAGAGGTAGTCATAACTGACTACTTTCTCATGATTGCTGAATAGTTCACTTAGCACTCATTACATCGGGTGATGCTCACAGGAAGTGGGATTGAAACTAGTGAAATGAATCACATAGCGTATATATGTCTATCCTTCCTCTCTTCTCTAACTTCAACGAATCCAAGGGAAGGCTGACTTTATACAAAGATTCGTTCCCAACTACATTGAATTGATTAAAGGATTTACTTGCTTGTTAAAGAAAGGGGTTTCCTTCCATAAGGACAACACTTCCAAAAAGATGTTGATTCCTTGAAAGATGTTATGATTCAGACATCATTATTGTATCCCCCGGAAAATCAATGCAATTACTTCCTGTACCTTGCTACTGTAGTCACTACCATCACTATGGTATTGGTCCAAGAGGACGATGTAGGGATCGAACATCTTATCTGTTATTTGATTCAGAATCTGAATTATACCGAGATCAATTATACTGATGTCAAAAATTTAGCTTTGGCGGCTGTCTAGTTTATCCAAAGGTTTTGTCACTATATCATGTTCACAAGACTGTGATTGTTTCCGACTACAACCCCATGACATACATCTTGTCATGAAAATTGTTGAGGGGAAAGTACTCCAAATGGATTGTCATACTCTAGGTGTTTGATTTGGAGTTCATCAAATTCAAGTTGAATAAATCCTTAGCTTTTTCTCACATGATCTCCGACCTTCCCATTGCCGAAACTGAAACAACGTCTAAAAATTATATTACAAACAAGTTTTTGTTCCTGATCGTGTTATCTGAGCCATGGTATGGAGACATTATTGTATACCTCCAAATCTAGACTTTCCGGTATGATACCTCTCACTTTGACCAATGACGTATCTGATATCAAGCTAAAAATTATATTATAATCGACGAAACCCTTTATCGTTGTGGTATCAAAATAGTTTTTTGAAGGTGACTCACCCATGAGGAGGCCGAGAAAGTCCTGAATGAATGCCATGCTAGGGAATGTGGTGAACATATGTTTGGTTATGCCATCGCACATAAGATTTTTTGTGCTGACTACTTTTGGCCTAGTATGTTTCCTGATTGCATCCTCGCAGTCCAAAAGTGTCATTCCTACTAGATATACGACCGTAAAACCCATGCTCCACCCACTCCTTTGCACCCTTTTATTGCCGTGTTCACGGTGCTAGACCCACCAACATTCATGGGATCTCCTCGGTATGAAGTCCCAACTAGACCTCACACTGTTTGATGTAGGAGTCCCATCCGGTATGATGGCTTAGTTTCCATTATATTAAAGATATGCCTTAGCTCTTTCTTGTCAGCACATGAGAGTGGTATACTTAGTCTTAAAACAACAAGGTTTGTGCGCCTGGTGAATGCTTAGTGTAACTTGTTTCTAAGTTCTTTCATTGCAAAGGGAGAGGGTGAGAGTGAGTCTCAAGTCGAAAGTGAATAGTTCCAGCTCTGTTATAGACACACAACACAATAGGATCTACGCAACGTATAGAGGAGTAGTCCACACGGACACAACATCCACAAACACAAAGTGAACATATAACATGTACAAAACCCAACAGAGTAGTCCACATGAGTGCGAAGATCATTATAACAAGTTTACAAGAATGAATTTTTCTAGTGTCTCGCGAAACAGTCCACACGGGCGAGACAACGTTAACAAATGATACAAAAAAATTCCAACAACATATGCACTAAAACAACCGAAATAGTTCAACTATCTTAGTACAGGTTAAAACAACATGCATTGAAAGCGTCCAAAGAATAGTCTTACAAACAAATGCAATACATGTGTGAAAACATGCTGGCATGTTAACATGCTTCAGAATTAAGTGAAAGTTCCAAGACATGTCTATACACCATACGTCACTAACCCCGATAGCGGGGCATTGGAGCCACTACTCGCTCCTCAAAGAAAAGATTACAAACTCTGAAGGCTATGTGGCAGGAGCCAAGGTGAAAAGTATTTTGCATGTAAAAGTGAG
Source organism: Pinus taeda (assembly GCA_000404065.3). Lineage (NCBI taxonomy): Eukaryota > Viridiplantae > Streptophyta > Pinopsida > Pinales > Pinaceae > Pinus > Pinus taeda. The sequence continues at coordinate 234,205 of APFE030694565.1, forward strand.
GGGTATATACAGCCAAGGGTGAAACTGACCCTTGTGACTGCTTGACTTCCCTCATGACTATTCGAATTACATGAGTCTTCAACTTACATGACTCTTTGACTTCATCGATGGGCCTCTTGGACTTCCACGTTACATTACATTGATTACAAAGTTATGACCCAGAGTAGTGATGTGGCCGAGGCGACTCATGACATCACTCAACATGACACTGCTAGTATGCACATGATGGTTGTGTTATTCATGTAGAGATGTTGTGCTACTGAGTGATGAGTGTGCTCGTGGTGTACCATAGCTTCACCTTCGCATGGAAAAGTGCCCAGAGTCTTAAATGGTCTTGGTGCTCGCTTGATGGTTCATGCATGTGCATGTGTCTCCTTCGCTTGCCACTTGGAATGTTTCATGTGTTCAACCAACTACGAGAAAGTATTCTAGCATGCGCACCTTGTTCATCTTGTTCGTCGTCATGCCATATCTCATCCATGTACCTGTTTCTGTAATCACTCATGACGAGACAACATCAAATCTAGAAAACCCTAGTCTACCATGATGCATTGTCTTTCGTTTCTGGGTACAAGTGACCAGGACAGAGGACAAGGCCCTGAAACAACGCAGAGCACATGTTAGGCTGGGATGTGAGGCTCTAGGACATTTTTGGGAAAAAATTGCAAAGTGTTCACTGAGAGGCTCAGTTGAGCAGTCCAGGATAGAACATGACATCTGTAGGATCAGGCTTAGCTGGAAGGCAGAATTGTGCAACTTTTTCGGGGAAGGCGGTGTGGGCAACATGAGGTACTGGCAGTGATAATTGTGCAGATTTCCAGAGGAGGCCGTGATCGGGCTGCGGGAGCCTTCTAGTCAGAACTGCACAGATCTGGGAGGCAATCAAGCAAGACATGTCTGTGCAGTTTTTGGGCTGAGTAGGGTGCCGGGAAATAGGTGGACTCTCCATGAAAACTGCACAAATTTTAGGAGGAGTGGCAAGCATGCCGGTAGGGGTGACTACCTGAAAAAACTATGAAAATTCCAGAGACAGTGTAGTGATAGGCAACAGGTGTCTGTCCCTCATGTTTATGTAGATTCTTCAGCCAATGTAGGAAGGTTGGATAACTTCTGCATAGGTTTGGAGATGAGTGTAGCCTTGGGTGACTGCTCAGTCAAATTCTCCGGTTGATCAGTGGGAGGCTTGATGGATAGGCTTGCGGGAAGTGTAGACTGAGATGGATTCATAGGAAACTTCTACGCTGTTCTGGGTGACAGTAAGCTGGGTTGATTCCATAATTGTACAGTTCAGACTGCCTGGAGGGTAGCCTCAAGCTCTGCATAGTTTTGGGAAAAAGTACTTGGTCATTGAGGGTTGATATTGCGCGGTCCATCTCAGTGGAGGTCTGGCTAATGGAAGGTGGTCCGGTTGATAGATATTTGGAAAAATGATTAAGTGTGTTAGCAAGTAACTCGTGTATACATTACCTTGCGAACACACACTCAACATGACTCGAAGATAAGACACCTCAAACCACAAGACAACATATGCTCAATGTGAATGACTGTGGGAATGTCTAATGGTGAAAGTGATAAGTACAACAATTTAGATAGACCTTCAGATGACTGTGATGACACGTGCATGACAGTGCTTACAACATTGTGTGTGAGTGCGACGGGTGTTTACATAGTCGAAACAACTCATGCACACGATGAAAAAACTTCGATATCATCAGAACAAATTTGCAAGCATGACATGGAAATCAACACGCCGAAGATGAAATTTAGTCAATCAAGCGAAAATGAAGTGAGACATGTAGAGGAAATACATGAAATGACCTTTTTGTGTTTTCACACATGCATGTTACTGAAGATGGGATGATATGACAATGACAAGCAGTCCTGCCAAATCAACTAAGAGGTGTACTTCGAAAGGTGTTCTTTACTTACGATACTTATTGTCGAGATGATCATGCATCTGACAGAGTTTTCATGTAGTCCTAATATTTTTCCATCAAATGGTTCCTTGGTCCTTCTCCTCAACTCCTTGGGAGTGATCTCAACATGTCACCTTTTCCTATAGTCACTGAGAGATAGATCAACACAGCTTCAACGGGTAGTGACTGTCGTTGAGATGAGGCCCTGGGAGGACACCTATGCATAATTTTTTATTATAGTGCACCTCAAGCAGCTGAAAGGAAATAATGTGCAGTTTCTGAATGCAAGGAACTGCTACGGGATGGGTTCCAGGAGGACACATCTACGAAGTTTCAGGTTGCAAGGAAAAATTTGTAGCTGAGGGACAATACTGTGCAATTTATGGAGACAACAGGTTCCAACTATGGGAAAGACACTAGAGGAAACCACTGTGCAGTTTTGGATGCCAAGGGAGGCTGGGATCTCTATGCACTGTGAATTTCCAGTAGGAAAGGGAGAAATCTTGAGGGTTGTAGAAGAAAAGTGCACAGTTCCAGGAAGATGGACGAGGCTATGTTTCTCAGGAAATGGCTAAGTGTGAGATTAGTGACACATATATAAACATTGATAGGACTCGACTATGATCACACACGAACACATAGTGATACAACATAGACCATCCAGAACGTATAAACATACTCTACTTGATGCAACAACCTTCGTGAAAAGAGTGCGTGAAGTGAGTGTGAAACATGTATATGGGATGATGACAAGTCATGTGCACATGCTTTCCCTTGAAGCAAACAACATTCCCTTTGCATGGAAAACAACAATTGTTATGCCCAAAGATGACACATGTTGCATAAATATGAGAACATGAACACCTTTTAATATCAAGGAGGGGGAAGCTTGAGATCATCAGCTTACCAATAAGTAACCAAGGATGATTGATTGCAGGATCCAAGGTAGGCTTTGAAATTTGCATGCAAGCCAAAATTTTGGAGGGTGGTTGTAGCTACTACAAAATCAGTGACACACTAGTAGAACTCCATCTCTTTGTATGGATCTTGTTTCATGAAAAGCGGGTCTAACTCTTTCGGAAGTATTGTTCGATTCTTTGATCATGACGACTTGCACACTAGCTTGTGTGAAAGATGTAGTCCCTATCAGTTTCTTGATCGGTCAACACACATTACAAGCCAAGTCAACTTAGTTGTTTGGATTGTGGATGATGGGTATATTGATGCACAAGTAATATAATTGCCAGAGTTTAAGTTTGATCTCTAGTGTTGCTCTGCTGCCAATTATCCCTTTACAGTACCCTAGTAGAGTCACGTAGGAACACAAGCATTTATCCACTGCTAGTGATCCTGGTCAGTACCTCAACAAAGTTACTTGTATCACTCTATGTAGGAAGCCCTTCTCTTCTTTTTCCTTATTCATTTTTTTTTTTTTTTTTTAAAAGAATTGTGCATATGTACTTATTGATTTCAAAGGGGGAAGAGGGCTCCTGACTTATTTAGAGAAGAAGAGGTTGTTCCTTTAGAGAATTATGTTATAGATACCTTTGACATACTTGTTAAGGTTTCCCCCCTTACCTTACATTACTTGGCTGAGCTGACAAGGGTTAACCCAAAGGAACGAATAGAGTAGGCAGTAATAGTTAACAGTGCAAGTGTTGTGTTTTCACCAAGACTCACTCTGAATAGGATGTATTTTCCATCAAGGTATCATCGACTAAAAATAGAAAGCTCTTCATAAAGAGAGAGGACAATAGATAACCAGATGTTGATAGTTGTACAAGTCCTCTTAGATTTTCCCGGCTTGTCTTGAGAGCCAAACACGGTTTCACGTGAGGCTAACCAATGCTTACAAGCAAGTGAAAGAGAAAAAGTAAGCAAAGAAATAAAGAAATAAAACAAAACCAAGTAAGCAAGCAAACACACATGCAAACCAAAAATCAAAGCAAAGCAATAAAGCAAACACTACTCCTACTCCTATGCTAAACAATGCATAGGCCTACTCACGTGAAGTGATATTTCCAATGCAGCCACCAACGCAGTGGATGGCCCGTGTTGGTGAAGGCATGGTAAACAAGAAATATATACATGTAAAATAGTGAACAATAAAGATTCAACAATGAAGACCAACACACTCCGAGTTTAAATGCGTGCACAAAAAATAAAAGAGTGAAAGCGCAAGACAAGCATTTTGCGAACTTAACATGGTGTTGTGACACACCGCGTGCAGATGATACACATGCATCCTTTTTTGATTATGACAGACAAGAAAACATGAGAAAGAGAGATAAATTACACTTTTCAAGTTTGCTTTCTGTGTATGATTCCTTTAGTGCATAAGTGATGGGATCTTGTGATTCCGGTGGAGGAAGCGAAATATATGTGTTGGACTAATCTTTAGTGCATACAAATTAGGGATGAGGAGTCTTGGGTGTTTGACAAATTTTCTGATCAGAAGTGGAATTAACCTCAAGACAACGAGGGCCTGACATAACCATCAACGCAGGTTGAAATGCCTTGACAACTTGCAGGGTTTCCACTTCGTAAATAGATAGATCATCAGAGACCAGTGGCTTAGAAATATTAATAGTGAGTGAATCAACATCATGATCAAATGAAGAAGCACATAGAGGGGTAGATGAGAAACAAGGATGTTCACCCTCTGTGTTTTCAGAAATGACAGATGATAGATGGGACGAATTTTCAGAGGAAGATGTGTCCTCTCTATAATGTAATGATAGGATGACATCTGATGTGTCCTATGAATGAGAAGAAGTAGAAAAATTTGGAAATGAGTTTTCATAAGGAAAATCAAAAGTGGAAGAATCACAAGAGGTGTCAGGATAGAGCGGATGAGGCACGGATGGAAGGAAGTCATCCTTTACCACGGGTTCTTCTTCAAATTCCCGCACACCCTCATCATGTATGATAACGCAGGTTGGCTACACAACACCAACTCCGTCGATAACTTGATCCTCGTTCACAACACGTGTTTAGTCTGGAATGAAAGAACACAAGACAATACAATCTGGAGGATCAACAAAATGTGGGGACGAAGGTAGAGGTAACAAGTCCACATGACAGCCAGTAGGCTTGCAAGCCAAATATGCGCAGATATCAAGAGCAGGTGGGGTAGAAGGATTTGACAGTTCAACATATGTGCCCGCACATTCTCCCACCTCACACATTGGATCTAGCCGTTTGATGAGAAGAGGACGAATAATCATTTCTGATAGCAAACTTGTCCATCATAGATTTGGAAGCTCTAACAACGAGGTATGTTGGGAAAGGTTTGAATGATTCTAATAATTATAGATTTTTGGATATGTAAAGAAGATAATTAAATCTTTCATCGCGTAATTCCCAATCAATTTCATCTTCAGGAAATCGATATGAAAGATTATGAAAGCGCATGTGAATTTTTTCAAGGAATTCATTAGGTGCTTTCCGTAATTTCAAAATTTCTTTATTGAGTGCTTTATGGTCAAAATGATGGAAAGCATGGTCTATCACTGTGAGTAGATGATGAAAAGAGTGAATATATTTTTTGTGCAGCGTGGCACACCATAGCAATGGGTGCCCTCGAAGCGTGTATGTGAACAACGCACATGACATGTAATCTTCATAGATTTCATGCCTTTCACAGGAGACTACAATGCTAACTACGTGGCTAAGCAAGGCTGCTTTGCCTTCATGATAATATGTGTTACGTGACAAGTCATTCTAGAGTTCTTTCGAGATTTCAATGTTGTTTCCATAAGGAATACACTTCAGAAGAGAAATTATGTGGTTAGTCATGATAAGTATACAAATATTAAAAACAGATTGTGAGGAATCAACTCTGGCCCTCCTTCTAGTGCCATAAATGTCGACGGTGCTCGACCTGCCAACATTCAGGGGATCTCCCCCGTATGAAGTCCCAACTAGACCTCACATGATTTGGTGTAGGAGTCCCATTTGGTATGATGGCCCGATTGCCATTATTTTAAAGATATGCCTTAGCTCTTTCTTGTCAGCACATGAGAGTGGTATACTTAGTCTTCAAACAATGAGGTTCATGTGCCTGGTGAGTGCTTAGTGTAACTTGTGTCTAAGTTATTTCACTGCAAAGGGAGAGGGTGAGAGTGAGTCTCAAGTCGAAAGGGAGTAATCCAAACTTTGTTAGAGACACACAACACAACAGGATTTGCATAGCTTCTAGCGGATTAGTCCACAAGGATGGGGCAACCATAAACAAAAAGTGAACATGTAGCACTTACAATACCCGATGGAGTAGTCCACGTGAGTGCAACGGTCATTATAACAAGTTTCCAATAATGAATCTATCTAGTGTCTCTCGGAATAGTCTGCATGGGCGAGATAATGTTAACAATTGACACAACACATTTCCAACAACATATGCACTAAAATAACTGAAATAGTTAAACTATATTAGTATAGGTTAAAACAACATGGATTACAAGCATCCAAAGAAACGTCTTACAAACAAATACAATACATGTGCAAAAATGTGTTGGTTTGTTAACAAGCTTATGAATTAAGCGAAAGTTCCAAGACACATCAATACACCATACATCACTAACCCCGATAGCGCAGCATTGCAGCCATTGCTCGTTCGTCAAAGAAAAGACTATAGACTCTCAAGGCTATGTGGGAGGAGCCAAGGTGAGAAGTCCTTTGCATGTACAAATGAAGGGTATATATAGCCAAGGGTGAAACTGACCCTTGTGACTGTTCGACTTACATGACTCTTTGACTTCATTCGTGGGCCTCTTGGACTTCCACATTGCATTACATTGATTACACAATTATGACCCAGAGTAGTGATGTGGCTGAGGCGACTCATGACATAACTCAACCTGACACCGTTGATATGCATATGCTGGCTGTGTTGTTCATGTCGAGTTGTTGTGCTGCTAAGTAATGAGTGTGCTCATGGTGTACCATAGCTTCACCTCTGCATGGTAGAGTGCATAGAGTCTTAAATGGTCTTGGTGTTCACTTGATGGTTCATGCATGTGCATGTGTCTCCTTTGATTTCTACTTTGTATGATTCATGTGTTCGTCCAACCACGAGAAATTCTTCTATCATGCAATCCTTGTTCATCATATTCGTCATTGCACCATGTCTCATCCATGTACTTGTTTCTTTAATCACTCATGATGAGACAACATCAAATATAGAAATTCCCTAGTCTACCATGATGAATTGTCTTTCGTTTCCGGGTGTAGGTGACTGGGAGAGAGGACAAATCTCTGAAAAAATGTAGAGCACATGTCAGGTGAGGATGCGAGGCTTCAGGACACTTTGGGAAAAAATGGAAAGAGGTCACAGAGAGGCTGGGTTGAGAAGTACAGAAGAGTAGGTGACATTTTTGGGATTTGGTTCAGAAAGGAAGCTAAATTGCACAATTTTTCCAGGGAAGGTAGTATAGGTAGCAGGAGGTACTAGAAGTGAAAATTGCGTAGATTTCCAGAGGAGGCTGAGATCAGGCTGTGAGAGTCTACTGGTCAAAATTGCGCAGATCTGGGAGGCAGTCAAGAAGGACATGTCTGCGCAGTTTTTGGGCTGAGCGAGGTGCCAGGTATCAGGTGGACTATCCATGAAAATTGCACAAATTTTAGAAGTGATAAGCAGGCCAGCAGGGGTGACTTCCTGACAAAACGACACAAATTCCAGAGACAATGTAGTGACAGGAAGCGGGTGATTGTATTTCATACTTGTGCAGTCTCTTCAGCTAGTGTAGGCAGGCATGATAACTTCTATGTAGTTTTGGAGATGAGTACAACCCTAGGTCACTGCTAAGTCAAATTCTCCGGTTGACTAGCGGAAGGCTTGATGGATAGGCTTGTGTGAAGCGCAGACTGAGATGGCTTCATAGGAAACTTCTGCACTGTTCTGGGTGACAGTCAGTCGAGTTGATTCTAGAATTGCACAGTGCAGACTACCTGGAAGGAAACCTCAAGCTATGCACAGTTATGGGCAACAATTCTTGGTTACTGAGGGTTGAGACTATGCAGTGAACTTAGTGGAGGTTTGGCTGATGGAGGGTGTGTTAGCACTCCTCAGTGTCCCAAGAATGATAAAGGAAATACAAGGAGGTAACCTCAAACCAATCTTTAGATCTGGAAGCTAGCCCTACCAAATCAAAGAGGGCTCTCTCAAGGATATCACAGCCAATGAAGTGACTGGAGAGGGAATTCAGATGTTAGTCTAGATATTAAGCTCAATGGTGTTTGATTTTAGAGTTTTGCTGGATGAAGCTCATAAATCTAGGAACTAGGCTAAGGTTTCTAATGATCAATTGCAAAGATATAATGGGGCAAGGCAGGCATGATCAGTGAACAAAATATTTTGTCATGGTGGTGTAGAGATGAAAAGGCAGAGGATCAGAATGAGCATGTAACCATGAATTCATTCATCAAGAAGAAAGAACACTAGCATGAAAATCTCATCAAAACAGAGCATATAACTTACTAATTCCGTTTAAAACTCATGAGATGATCACAAGAAAGCATAGAGATGGTAGGAAAAGGAAATATCAGAGAAAAACACTGTCACAGAAGCATACCACAAGAATCCCAAGATAATAATTGCAACTGCCTGTTATATTACTGCAAATGTACACTAGCTCCAAGATATGATTCACAAACATCCAACCCACAATACTTCGAAATCTGAAGTATTTATACAATTATTTACTAAATAAATATCTTGAAACAAAATTCAATATTTATTAAAAAATTATAAAAATAGATCAAACTGCTAATAATATCAATCGACTGAGTTCTGGTGTTGTTCTCGTCATTCTGGTAGTAACTGAGGCCTTGAATAGATATTGCTGTTAGTCCTGCTAGCTGATGAACTGCATTGTTGTCCTTGTTTTTATGCATTCTATTTGAGCGGAGGTGGAATGGATGATTTGGTGCTCTGTGAAAGAAGGCTGTGATCATTCAATAGCGAAATAACATGAAAACAACAAGAAATCGTGACCAGGACGCAAAAAATGAACTGCTTTGACCATCCGGGGGAGGGTAACGTGAGGATTATTTTCCATTAGTCTGGGACTGCTGATTCAGGCTGATTAAATCTGGGTCGTTGTATTATCACAATAATAATGGGGGAGGGGCCTTTTAACATGATTTGTCCTATTTTGCCGACGGGCCAAAACCGAAACTTCAAAAATTGGAATATATAAAATATCACATCCGCTAGCTTTATCACATCACAATCAGAGAGGGGTTGGTGGAGGAGGTACTTAAGAGTCTCCCCGATTGTGATATCACAATCGGCGGGAAAGGAATTATCACATTCGGCGAGGGGACAAAACTTTGTGATATCTGCAGGGGAGGACTTATCACAATCGCACCGAGAGGGGACTATGGATTATATGGGGCAGACGTGACATTTTATAGACTTCTTTTTTTTATCCATTTTGGGTCTGGGAGTGGGTCCCGGTCGCAATCATAATACGAAGAGGCTTAGCAGAGTTCACTTGACACATGGGAAATGTGATTGCCATTGCAATAGGCGAAGGGACCAGTGGTAATAGGGGGAAATGATGGTAGGAGTTGCGATATGCGATATTGCAATCGTAAAAGGGAAGGGGAGATAGGGTGATTCTTGTATAAATTTGCGAATTTCAAGTGCGCAATCACAATTCAAAGGGGAAGTATGGCATGGAAAGGGGTTGTTGGCTTGTTGGGGTCTGAATTAGGTTCGGAGTTAATTAGCCAAACAAATCCTTGTACTACTGGCCCTTTCAACAATAGTCCGCAGAGCGCAGACTGATGTCTCAACCGAAGTAGTATGGGGGGGTGCTGGAACCAGGTTTCTGCACCCTTAAGATTTCTGAGGGTTTGATTCGGTCCAACTACTCATCCCTGTGCGCTAGTTGCTTCAGGCACTTCCCAGGCCTTCGCACCTTGATATACTTGCCGTCGCGCAGTCCTAACCAAGGGCTGTGGGGCTCCCACACTGCTGGAGAAGTGCTCTGTGCTATTCCCCTAAGTTGCACCTGAGATCCTACTTATCTTCCTATGCTAGTTAATTATCTTCGTGTAAATGGATGCCTTACATTATAGTTATTTATACAACACATATAAATTCACGCAGCAAATAAATAGCACACTTGCAATTTATACCCAATAATACATGTAAACAGGAAAAGATACACAGAAATATGGTAAACTTCTCTTTATTAATTCTTCCAACGATTACAGACTCGACCTACCCTGTGCACTCAGCTGCAGGGGTTAGCGCACTCAGCTATGGACTAATAGGCCTCTGTGCACTAGCCTTCTCCTAATCTATGATCCAAAGACACACTTTAGACTTCGACTCAATCTCTTAGACTCCACATGCTTCTAGTCTTAGTTATGCTATCTTCTACACTTAGAGCCTCACTCTATTAATACAATCCCATGGTCCATAGACCATGGGTAGGTCTATCAAGCCGACATTACATTTCAGAAACAAGGGCGGATAACCTTATGACTCTATTATGACTTCGCGCTCCGTGCCCACAATTCGTGGAGCTTTTACAAAGGACTTGGTCAAAAATTGGGATTTAAGCCCCAAAACATGCCTTGGGGGGATTCCATGCCCAACATGCCCCAACACAAGCATCATGACTCACCCTCGAGTTACTCTATCGGCACAGAGATCTTTGCGTGGAGTCCCCCCAATTCTTCTCGAACTACTACAAGGTTAGCAATGCATTGAGAGACTACCTGCTGGATCTCCTGTACGCGTTGTTCCAAAACCGTGGTGTCAGAACTGCTTCCCTGGACCTATTCCTGCATCCCCTGCATTTGTTTATAGTCCCACACCTTCGTCTGGATCATTGGAGCACAAAGACTGTACTTCTGTCGGCTAGTTAGATAGTTGGGCCACCCGTGTAGGGATTCAATCGGTTGCCATTCACTTTTCCTAGGAAAGGCTTTCCATTTAGTTTGACTAGCTGCATCACGCCTCCATCTGTGACCTCATTAACAACATATGGTCCTAGCTAATGCATTCTGAAATTTCCCGAGAATTTATCAAACTTACTATCATATAGCAACACTAAATCATTTACCTTGAAGGTGCGCAACTTAATATGGTGATTGTGCCAGGCCTTCTCATGTTGCTTTTGTACCTGCTAATGGAAGCTAACCAAGAACTGTTCCTCCTCAAGTTCTTCAAACTACATGAGCCTCTCTTCCAAAGCTTTGTGGTCTGTCATACCTGTGAGTGCTGCTATGCGTAGACTAGGTACAATATACTCCATTGGCATGACAGCTTCCACACCATAAGCCAACTGGAAAGGTGTTTGTCCTGTCAATTTCTTGCATGTTGTCCTATAAGCCCATAGTACTGCAGGTACACGCAGGTCCCAATCACTCTGCTATGTGTTGCATACTTTGGTCAGCGCAGTCTCCAATATTTTTTTGAATGCTTCTATTGTCCCATTGGCTTGTGGGTGATACGGTGTGCTTTTCTGATGATACACCTGAAACTCTTTTGTTAGTGCGCTGATGGTTTCACTCAGGAAATCTGTACCATGATTGCTCATCAAGATTTTCAGACATCCAAATCGAGTCAACATGTGTTCAAACAAAAATTTCATAGCCGTGGTGGCCATGTAGTCTTTAACCAGTTGCACTTCTGCCCAGCAATTCAGGTACTCTGTCGCGGTGATAATGTATCTCGCGCTCGTCTTTCTGATTGATAGACTCTGGTGTGATGGTGAATAAGAGTTGTTGGTTTGGGGCAACAATAGCCCTTTGGCTAGGGATATAGCAGGCATGACAAGAATGTATGATATCAGGGAATGGGTGAACTTCTGGGAATAGATAGCTGGGTAAATTGGATTCCCATAGATGGATGCCATCGGCATTGTTCAGGAATCTATCCTTACTCCAGCAGTGGAGCTTCAGAACGTAAGTTACACTAGCAATATGTTTTATCTGGAAATCCCTTTCTGCTAGTGCCAAATGCTCGATGTCCAAGTGGGGGGTCGACATGGGTCTCACATCCAGAGAGGTCTGGGAAGCTATGATTGAGTTTATGGATTGGGATTAGGCCTATATTGGCTGTAAAAATGAGGTTTGGGAAACTCTGGTACAGTGAGAGGGAAAATTGCAATTTGCAAAAGAGGGGTTTTTGGATTTCAGGTGAATTATTCTTCAATTAGACAAATGTATAAATTAATTTTAATTAATTAATCTTTAAATTGACTGTACGTTTCCAAATTGAGACAGTTGTTCTGGTTTTTTCTCAAAAATACCTAGAAATTGGTCATATGAGATGCAAACTGGTTTAAATGGTGATTGTAGATGGTACAGTGGCTTTAGTTGTGCACTGGATGCTTGAATTGGACGTCCGGAGCTTGTTTGGGAGGTAAACGACAGTCAATTTTGGTTGCAGAGGCTCAGGTTGGCACATGAAGGCTTGGGCATCATTCACAGTGCAAATGAGTGAAAAGAGTCGAAATGGGCTTCTCCAGCCTTTTAACTGGAAACAGTTACAATTTGGCGTGGAATTCATAAATGAACAGTGGATGGTTTTAGCTTTTGGCAAGGAGGCGGTTTCAAGGGCCATTGCACCACTTTTGGAGAGCGGGTGGTATTTCCTTGAGAGCAAACAATCTCACCTAAGACTGCCACGTAGCAGAATAGGGCCCAGGCAAAAATGTAAATCTCACGTGATCTCTGGTTGGTAAAGGTCGGAGAGAGAATGAGTGCGATATGGATGTGCACCGTCGGATCTAGGGGTGGAAGATCAAACGGTTGTCACGCTGTCAAGCTGCACAGAGGGAATAGGGGTGAAGATTTGGAGGGCCCGAGGAGTTAACTATAACTAATTGTAATTAATTAATAAACAAAGCAGGGATTAAATATAAGCAAGGGTTAATGGAGTGGGACTAGGGTCTATAGTGGTAGGGTTTTCTTAACCGCATGAAGGGTGGTTGGTTAAAAGGTTTTTTCGGAAGAATATGAATTTGGGGAAATAATTAAATAATGTGGGGGGGGGATAAAACTTAGGATAAGGTGGTTTCATGGATTTTTGTTTTTTTTTTTTTGAGGTAAAAATAGGGAAATTAATAAGGGGCAAGGTGATTTATGGAATGGATTTCACACTAGGGAAAAGTGGTTTTTGGGTAGGGGGATGACTTTTGGAGGCTAATTTACTAGGGAAATGTGTGAAACCAAGGGGTGTTGAAATATGGTAATAAGAATATTCCAATATAATTTTTCCTTGAATTAAATTGTGAATTAAAATTGAATTTAGTCTTAACAGCTACTTGGAAATAATAAATTAATTTATTATAAATTAATTAGTTGGAGAAATTCAAGTTAGAAGTTTTTCTGAAGTCATGCAAGAGTTATCCCTTAAATTAGGAGATAAGATTGAGTTATATTTGAGTTGTAATTAGTTAACTCAATTTACTGAGTTAAGTCCAGTTAAATTAGTTTCAAACTGTTTAAGGAACTAATAGTGAGTTAACAGTCAGTTGATGCATTAATGCAGTCAACTAGTGCTACTCCAGTTAACTAAAGATTCCCTCATCAGAAACTCATGCATGTTTATTCTGAGAAAGACCCAATTGAGATTAATGTTCAAGGATAGTGTACTATCAATTGCATGTGTTTTCTCATGGAGAAAAATCATGCATGCAGTCAAGGATTCATCCTTGAGGATTGCACGGTTTTAAAGGTTTGGTTTTCCACTTTGTAATAGGATAATCATCCACAAGGAACAGTGCAAGGAAATATGAGCTTGGAGGGCAAAGAGGAAGGTTCGAGAGAAGCCAAGATTGCCTGTGAGCATCTGTGAGGATTGTACTAGGAGTTGGCTAGCTGTGAGAGCTAAGGCTTTGTATAATTCCTATGTATTTCCACCATATATGATAATACAATAGTGTGGTGTTTTTAGCTGAGGCTTTCCCCAAAGTATTTTCATGTGTATTGAGCCATTGATTCTTCTTCTTCTAGTTATATTGTTCAGCTCGATCTTTAAGCTTCCGCAAAGTGATAGTAGAAGTAGGTTATAGTATTCTGCTTTGCTTTATATTGCATTATCGGGTTAACCTATCACATATTTTCTACATGGTATTAGAGCTAGATTTGTGGAAATCTCTACATGGTATCGAAGTTGTGAACAGTATATTAAGAAGAGAATTTGAAGTTTGAAATTCGGGGTTGTAGGTGCAAATCGAATTCATGTCATACTTCAAGGTTGGCCAATGACGTTCTATGGCTTGAGACTCGAGTATGCCTTGAAAGGTAGCTCGAATTACATAGCATGGAAAGAGAGAATGGAGGTTGTATTACAAGACATTGGCTTGAAGGAATTCATTGATCAAGAAATCCCAAAGATAGCTTCAACTAATGCACAAGATTTGGCTGAGTGGAAAAAGTGTGTGGCGAAGGCGAGACGAATCATCCTTGAGGGAGTTCGAGACCATATTGTCTCAAGTCTCCATGGGAAGGATACTCCATATTCAATGTAGAAGACATTGAAGGACCTCTACCAAAACAATAGCAACCAGAGGAAATTGGCGCTCAAGGATAAGCTTTGAAGAATCAAGATGGAGAAGGGCAATACTATTTCCACATATCTGAACAAGCTCACCACCTACAGAGATCAGCTTGGCAGTGTGGGAATAACTACTGCCGATGATGATATCATGAGCCTCGCTCTCCTTGGCCTTCCAAAGAGTTTGAATAGCTACCAGGACTCTATGAATGGAAGAGAGAAATTTCCGGATTGGGAACGACTATGGTATGATCTTATGCAGGAGGAGATCGGGAGGAGCACACGAGATGGTTCTTCAAACAAGAATGATGATGAAGAAAATCTAACCTTAGCAAGTAAGGCAAGGAAAAGAAAGGGGAAGGCTTCCAATTTCAAATCGAATTCTTCTCATGGAGGGAAGAAGGGTGACATGTCTAAAGTAAGATGCTTTAATTGTCACAAGATGGGACATTATGCGACTAATTGCCCATCAAAGAAGTCCAAGAAGGGATCCTCGGAAGGATTGGAAGGTGAGGCATTAGCCTCTTAGTTCGAAATGTACTTTACCCTCATCGCATGCATGGTGTCATCGATGATGGGTTGTGTCGGGTATCTTGACAGTGGAGCCCAATTCCACATGACCGGTGATAAAAATTTATTCGGTGCCTTGGAGGAGTGATCTAGAAATCACTTGTGAGTGATCTCAGTTAATTAATTAATGAATGAAGGTATTATAGACTCATGTGTTGGTGTGTTTCTATGTTATCTTAGGCAATGGATTGATAAGATTGCAAAATACAAAGACACTGGAAAACAATAAGAGAAACACAACAAGGAGAGACAAAACACAACAAATTAATAAGGAGTTCACCAAATTCTCCTAGGCTACATCTCCAGTCTAGCTTTCAGTGGTGGCCTTCTTTTATTCTGTCTTTTAAGTAGAGTTTTTACAGTGAGAAGCTCAATTTGAGTCTACTGAAACAGATGGTGCTTAGTAGGGTGGTTCTTGGATTCCCCAAGCCACTAGAGTACACAAACTCTTCCTTACCAAGTCTCGACCTTAACTAGTCTAAATGGGATGAGTCCAATTTGGTACTCAGTTCCCGACAGATATCCTCACAGGGATTGATTTGAACCTCTCAAGCCTTATGTCTGCTTGATGTTGCCTTAGCTCTGCAGGTCATCTTGGCTCTTTGCGTCTGCTTCACTTTCTGTTCTGTATCTTTGTCTTAACATCTCCTTCTTCTCTCCTGTCTCACTTGTCTCTATTCTCTGTCTATTCGTGGCTTAAAGCTAATACGTCTCTTGACTGTTTGCTTTCTCTTTTGCCTCTTCGGATCACCTGCTGCTGTCCACTTGGAATTCCCTGCCTCTATGTCATCGCCACTGCGTAATGTCTCACAGGGAGGTGGCCATTTGTCCTCTCATGAACTGCGTCAGCTCTTCCTCAAACGGTTTGGTATTTCGGTTACTCTGCGTAATGATTCATCCGCCATGTTAGCGGTCAAATCAGACTTCAAATCTTCATGTGCCTTAGCTTATTTCTTCCTTCGAATCTGGTTTCCCATCGGGCACAATCTCTGCCATTAGATCTAGGGCCTCTAGGTCCTACAGTTATCACTCTTATCAAGCGGTTGACTTGCTCAAATGTTAGCCCGCGATGAGAGCAGTTTTCTCTCTCATCTGCCGGACACGCGTCAATCAACGTATGGAATCGCTCGTCCCCTTGCCAAATCCTCTTACCGCCCGAAACGCCTCCGATATTCCACTAGTTTTGGAGCACGGGACTTTCCTTTCGCTTTAGAGCTTTTCCCATGGTTTCTTGACTTCCTTGTGACCATGCACTCAGGGCTTTTCCTTATCGAGGGGTTTTGCCCAGCGATGCACAATTAGAGCTTTACACTAATTGCGCATCAGAAATGGCCTCTATTTTCCGATCCGGTCTTCCCAATTTCTAGTTTGCATCTTGTGTGGTCTCCATGGGCCTCAGTCAGCGTGCTTTGACTGAGGTCCTCGTCGTTCCTTGCTGGATAGAAACTGCCACTATCCAGAGGTCTTCCTGATAGATCATTGTCCACAAGTTTTTGAAGTCTGTCATGATTTGATACAGTCGTAGAACTCTGATAATTTTCATGGATCCAATTCGGATCACGGCCTTCCCACTGAAAAAGCTTTTGGACCACCAAAAGATAGTTTTCAAGCACCGACTAAGTGAGGATACAACTGTCTCACTTGTCCAATCTCTATCCACTTTGAATTACTTAGCTTTGAACCCTTGAGCCCAACTCTGAGGTACTCAACATCTCCCCTGCGCGTCGTGCTCACCTTCCTATCCAGAACTGTGTCTTCCTACAATTCATTAAGATATTTAGGTAATAGGTCATTAATAGAAGGCAATTGACTCTGCTCTTTAGGATCTTCAATTAATGAAGGTTCAAACAATCTCAAGCAATCTACATTTAATATTGAGTAGATGTGCATGTAAGCTAGTAGATCAAGGCGAAAAGCATTCTCACCAATTTTCTCAAGTATCCTGAAAGGTCCATACCTGATAGGCTTTAGCTTTTTACCTTCTCCTTGCATTCTGTCCTTGCTGATATATAGCCATACTTGGTCACCAACTTGGAAACTATGCTCCATCCAATGCTTGTCATGCCTTGCCTTGTATTTAGATTGGCTCTTTTCCAGCTGTTCCTGTACTGCCTCGTGGATCTCTTGGATTTGTTCAATGAACCTAGTTTCCCTTGTCCACGTCACTGTGTCCCTCAACTCTATAGAAAATAGCTTTTCTATCATACAAGTAAGGACTTCCTAAAGCAATTCCACATATATCCAAAGGAATTATGTCTAACTCAACCTCATCCACAAATTTTGACCCAAAAGAAAACTTGAATTTGCATTGTCTAGTCACTTGTAGTTGTGCTTTATCATTTAACCATCCTAATGGGTATGGTTTCTTGTGAGGTGTAGTCAGTAATCCCAACTTCTTTACAATTGCTTCATAAATTAAATTTACTTGTGAGCCACTATAAAACAAAGTATCAATATTTTGATGTTTGGAAATAACTCGAATAAGGAAAAGCTCATGTCTTTTTCTTTCATTTTCTTCATCAATAGTAGATTGTGCAGAATTACTAGTAGATGCTTCAGAATTCTTACCTTTTATACCTATGGCTGCAATAGTTGCTTCATCTCCTGAGTCTGACCCCAAATATTTCTGAATAGCTGCAATAGTCTTCTTCTTCTTTCCCTCGAACTTCTTAGGTCTCAGCTCCAGATGCAGAATCCAACAATGCTCATCATCATGCCCATCCTTCTTACAGTGAGTGCATGAAGCCTTGCTTTTCTGTGCAATGTTAGCCTTCCTTCCTTTCCATTTCTATTTTATTTTCTCCTTATTCTTGCTTGCAATGGGTTGGGATGATCCCCCAACTGCTGGACTTCCATTATTTCCTCTAGCTTCTAGATGAGTAACTTGTAAAAATACCTCATCTATACTACTGGGATTAAACATGAGGATAGTGTGCCTCATGTAGCTGTGTAGACCACCCATGTACTTTAATAGAGTCTCAGGTGAGTCTAATGAGATTCCTAGAATCAATTCTCTCTTCATAAATTCTTGGGTGTAACCTTGTACCCTTTGCCCTTTCAATTGTCGAAGAGTTTGCTAGCTCATCATGGCTTGCTGCATGTAGACCAATGGATAGAAATGATTTTTGATTGCAGAAACAAATTCACTCCAGACAAAAATAGTCTTAACATGTCTCTTCATGTCAGCTTGGGTCCTGCCTTCCCACCAAACCAAGGTAGTGCCTCCAAGGCGTAGGCTTTCCAGCTGAATCTTGCTCTTGTCTGAATCAATACTCTGCACTCTGCAATAAACATCAATTTGTCTAATCCAATTGTCCAACTTTTCTGCATTCAACTCTCCATCATATATAGGTAAATCAAATTTAACATCTAGTTTAATCAAAAATGTCTTCTTTTTATGTTCAGGGCTATTAGGAGGTGTGAGAAAGCTTTCCTCTTTCCCTTTGCCTTTTGAGTGGCCATGGAGGAGAGACTCATCTTCTCCTTTGTCTTGTTTGGAGCCTAATGAATCTTCATCCTTATGTTTTCTAAGTCCTTATACATTTCCTCTACCATGGACCTTATGGCTGGGAAACTATCTATGAATTGAGGGTCTGGCCCCATAGAACCTTCCTCTGAAATTGTCTTCTGAGGATAGACTCTCCCAATTTCAGGATTAGTTTCGACCAACTCTCCTTCTCCTAATTTGAGCTTTGATCTAGTTAGCATTCAATAGTTAAATCCATCACAAGATTGTCTAAACTTAACAGCCTAGAGCTTTGATACCACTTGATCTGGAAATCACTTATGAGTGATCTCAATTAATTAATTAATTAATGAAGGTATTACAGACTCATGTGCTGACGTGTGTCTATGTTATCTTAGGCAACGGATCGATAAGATTGCAAAATACACAAACACTGGAAAACATTATGAGACACATAGCAAGCAGAGACAAAACACAACAAATTAATAAGGAGTTCACTCAATTCTCCTGGGCTACATCTCTGGTCCAGCTTTCAGTGGTGGCCTTATTTTATTATGTCTTTTAAGCAGAGTTTTATAGTGAGGAGCTCAATTTGAGTTTCCTGAAACAGATGTTGCTTAGTAGGGTGGTTCTTGGATTCCCCAAGCCACTAGAGTACATAGACTCTTCCTTACCAAGTCTCAACATCAACTGGTCTTAATGGGATGATTCCAATTTGGTACTCAGTTCCTAACATATATCCTCACAGGGATTGCTTGAACCTCTCAAGCCTTCTTCCTGCTCGATGTTGCCTTCGCTCTGCAGGTCAACTCGGCTCTCTGCGTCTGCTTCACTTTCTGTTCTGTCTCTATGTCTTACTGTCTCCTTCTTCTCTTCTGTCTCGCTTGTCTCTATTCTTTGTCTGTTCGTGGCTTAAAGCCAATCCGTCTCTTAATTGTTCGCTTTCTCTTCCACCTCTTCGGATTGCCTGTTTCTATCTGCTTAGAATTCCCTGCCTCTGCATCATCGCCACTGCGTAACGTCTCACAGGGAGGTGGCCACTTGTCCTCTCATAAATTGTGCCAGCTCTTCCTCAAACGGTTCGGTATTTCGGTTACTCTATGTAATGATTCATCCGCCAGGTCAGCGGTCAAATTGGACTTCAAATCTTCATGTGCGTTAGCTTATTTCTTCCACCGAATCTGGTTTCCCATCGAGCGCAATCTCCGTCATTAGATCTGGGGCCTCCATATCCTACGGTTATCACTCTTATCCCGCGGTTGACTTGCTCGAATGTTGGCCCGCGATGAGAGGGATTTTCTCTCTCATTCGTCGGACATGCGTCAATCAACGTATGGAATTTCTCATCCCCCTACCAAATCTGCTTACTGCGTGAAACACCTCTGATATTCCACCGATTTTTTAGCGCAGGACCCGCCTTTCACTTTAGCACTTTTCCCATGGTTTCTTGGCTTCCTTGTGATTGTGCGCTCGGGGCATTTCCTTCTCGAGGGGTTTTTCCCAGTGATGATCACGCATCAGAAACAACCTTTGTTTTCCAATTCGCAATTCCCAATTGCTAGTTTGCGTCCTGCACGGTCTCTATGGGCCTCGATCAAGGCGTCCTGTGCGGTCTCTATGGGCCTCGATCAGCGTGCTTTGACCGAGGTCCTTGTCGTTCCTTGTTGGCTACAAACTGCCATTGTCCAGAGGTCTTCCTGATAGCTCATTGTTCACAAGTTTTTGAAGTATGTTGTGATTTGATACAGTCATAGAACTCTGATAATTTTCCTAGATCCAATTCGAATAAAGGAGAAAGACCTCAAGATGCGCATAGAGATGGGTGACGACGGAATGTATAGTATTTTAGGAATGGAAACAATTTCTTTTCAGAGGGAGCATGGAGCTCCTCTCATCTTGACAGATGTGATGTATGTGCCTAGACTGAAGAAGAACTTGGTATCAGTCTCGATCATGGAGGATAAAGGCTACGATGTTGTCTTCAGTAAAGGAAAGGCATTCCTAAGACACATAGACATGGGAAAAACCAAGAGGATAGGGATTCTGGTGAAGAATCGCTATAAACTAGAGGTAGATGATTGTGCGGCATTGAGTATGAAAGTAGAATTGGTGCAAAGCCAAGACATTTGCAAGTTGTGGCACAGGAAATTGGGTCATTTGTATCATGACGATTTGAAGATAATGCAGTAGATATCTACATGACTTCCCAAAGGTAAACTTGAGCAAGTTGACACATGCAAAGGTTGTGCCTTGGGAAAGTACACCAAGTCTTCCTTTCATGATCGAGATAGTCGAGCAAAGGCTATCTTAGAGTGAGTTCATATTGATTTGTGTGGACCATTCTCGACAGAATCCACAGTGAAGCAAAGGTATTATGTGATTTTCAATGATGAATATTCTCGTAAATGCTGGATTTATTTCATGCAGAAGAAGGAGCAAACTTTCACAAAGTTTTGTGAGTTCAAAGCTTTGGTTGAGAAAGAGTCAGGGATGAAGATCAAGGCCTTGATAAGTGACAACGGTGGAGAATATGTTTCTCAAGAGTTTAAGGACTTCTTTGTAGCGAAAGGAATTAAATGAGAGTTGACGGCACCTCATAACCCACAACAAAATGGGGTGGCTGAGAGGAAGACCAGAACTATTGTAGGGGCAACACAGGCAATGTTGCATGACCAAGGCATACCACTTCACTTGTGGGTTGAGGCATGCAACACAACGGTCTATTTGCAGAATAGAAGCCTGCATTGCATACTTGGGATGAAGACACCAAAAGAAGCTATCTCTAGTAAGAGACCAGATGTGGGTCACTTCAGGATCTTTGGCTTATCGATATATTTCCATGTGACAAAGGACACACGGAAGAAACTTGAGCCGACAGGAGAGTTGGGGATATTTGTGGGGTACATTGATACACCTCACAACTATTGAGTGTACTTGCTTACCAGTCAGAGGACAATGGTTCACAGAGATCTCAAGTTTGATGAGCAGAAGGCCATGTGAGTTTCCCTTGAGAGGGAGCTCCAACTACAAGCTATGGAGGAACTGTTGGTTCCTAAGAAGGAGGAGCCTCAGACTGATGCAGAGCAGCCGCATGCAGAGCTTCCAGGAGTGGAGACATCCACTCAAGCAGAGTCTTCCAGAGATGGATGGAAGCGCACAATAGAAGTTGACAGATTGTTGGAGGATGTGAGAGAGAATGTGGGAGCACCATCTTCTCAATGTAGACAGAGGAGGTCACCCGAGAAGTACACTGGATACATGGCCCTTGTTGGGGAATGTGTTGAGACCGAGCCATATTCCTTTAAGGAAGCAATGCAGCAGCCGATTTGGGTTGATGCTATGGTGGAGGAGTATGACTCCATAGTTCGTAGCGGTGTTTGGGACGTGGTTCTGAGATCGGATAACACGTCAATTGTGAGTTCCCGTTGGCTTTACAAGGTAAAACAAGCTATTGATGGTAGTGTGGAGAAGCATAAGGCAAGATTTGTTTCCCGTGGCTTTTCACAGGTTGAGAGGATCATGTTGTTGCAGTATATTTCGACAGAGGAGCGAGATGATGACATTTTGACAAAGGCATTGTCAAAGTGTAAATTCGAGTTCCATAGAGACAAGATCGGGGTGGCAAAAAAATCCCTTTCTTGTTGAGAGGGAGTGTTGAAATATGGCAACAATAATATTCCTATTTAATTTGTCCTTGAATTAAATTGTGAATTAAAATCGAATTTAGTCTTAACAACTACTTGGAAATAATTAATTAATTAATTTTAAATTAATTAGTTGGAGAAATTCAAGTTAGAAGTCTTTCTGAAGTCATGCAAGAGTTATCCCTTAAATTAAGAATTAAGGAGATAAGATTGATTTATATTTGAGTTGTAATTAGTTTATTCAGTTTACTGAGTTAAGTCCAGTTAAATTAGTTCCAAACTGTTGAGGAACTAATAGTGAGTTAACAATCAATTGATGCATTAATGCACTCAACTAGTGCTACTCTAGTTAACTGAAGATTCCCTCATCATAAACTCATGCATGTTTATTCTGAGAAAGACCCTGCTAAGATTAATGTTCAAGGACAATGTACTCTCAGTTGCATGTGTTTTCTCATGGAGAAAACTCATGCATGCAGTCAAGGATTCATCCTTTAGGATTGCGCAGTTTTGAAGGCTTGGTTTTCCACTTGGTAACAGGATAATCATCCACAAGGAACAATGCAAGGAAATAGGAGCTTGGAGGGCAGAGAGGAAGGTTGGAGAGAAGCCAATATTTCCTGTGAGCATCTATGAGGATTGTACTGAGAGTTTTCTAGTTGTGAGAGCTAAGGCTTTGTATAATTCCTATGTATTTCCACCATGTATGATAATACAATAGTGTGGGGTTTTTATCTCAGGCTTTCCCCAAAGTATTTTCATGTGTATTGAGCCATTGATTCTTCTTCTTCTTGTTATATTTTTCAGCTTGATCTTTAATCTTCCGCAAATTGATAGTAGAAGCAAGTTATATATTTTGCTTTGATTTATATTGCATTATCGGGTTAACCTATCACAGATTTTCTACAAGGGGTAAGGATCAAAATGAAGGGAAAAAGGGTATTTTTATAAGAAATGATGGGATAATGGGGAAATTATTAAGCAAGTATGTGGGGGGTGAAATGAAATGAGGGGAATTTAATTGAGTAAGCTAGTGAACCTCCTTTAACTCTCATAAATTCTCTTGCACACTGAAACTTAAGTTTAAGCATGATAAATGTGCTCATGATTTAACAAACTTTTACATCTGCAACCTTTCTTCTACCAACCCTTTATTTACCCTAACATTTTTCTTCACTTTATTGGGTGCATTTGAGCTAGTAGACTCTTTATTTTCCTTTCTTTTGACAAGCAAACTATCTAATTCTAACCTTACAACTTCCAATGGCTCAGATTAGGCTGATGAGCACATTTTTATTTCTCTACCTAACTATTGATGTACCAAGGTTAAACAGTTTGGCTAGATCTTTATTCTCTATATATAAACATGAAATTTAAAGCATTAATTAATCAATATTAAGTTATTTGACTATCATGGGCTATGTAATTTATGACAAGATGCACATAACCATTATTTTGCACATAAAAGTAAAAGTAGTGGCACTTGAATTTACACACTTTCATGATCTGTTTTTTTTTGGGTTCATATTTTTCACTTTTTTATTTTTTCTTTTTCTTTTTGTCCTTTGATTATTCTTTTAGGACATACCATCTTTAAAATTTTTAATTTTTAATATGGAAAACATTTTGCAGAAAGAAAAAGTATGTACAATATTTACAAGACTAACCATAGCCAATTCAAAATTATGAATCCTATTATTTATAGGACCCTAACAGTGGCTCCACATGGGGATGGCATTTCCTGCTGAAATGTCAAGAACTTGAAGATCAATATCCTTTGAAAATGTGGTTGTAGTTACCTTGTAAATTGTTCTTCTGTGATTCTGCTTTATTCATACTTATGTTGGTGAACCCTTCAAAGCTCAGGACCTTCTCTTTGGGCTCAACTTCAAAAGATCACCATCCAATCCAATCTAAATTTTGCATTATTATATACAATGAGTAAAGTAAAGTAAACTATTGTTAATATGTGGAAAAGTAATGCTTCAACATTCTACCATTGACAGGTCCTCCTGGTAGATCTAATCCATCTATCTCTCTCAAGAAAAAAACATTTTTACCTCTGTAACCATAAATGACATAAGGGTCTTGCCACAGAAAGTCAAATTTTCCATGATTGCCCTTGTATTCTCTTCTAGAATCCCATCTAAGTACTTTTTCTATGTAAAAATCATTAGCTTTAGTCTTTTATCAAAAATATTTTTGATTTTATCTTGGATTATTTGTGATTTGACATAGACTTGTTCTCCGGTCTACTGCAAGTGTATTGTTTGATTTATCCTCCTTTGGATATCATTTGGTTCTACCTGCAACTCCTGGATGATCTTCGTCACTGACACTCCCAAAGAGGATAGAAAAACAACATCCATCACATATACTAACTGATAGGGAGATGTACCAATGGACTTTTTGGTAGTTAGTCTGTCTGCCCATAAGGCATTGACCAAATTTTTGTTCCATGTCTTTTTGTTGTCTTCCAATAATTTATTAATGATATTGACAAGGCTTTTGTTAGAGGATTCTATAATTCCAGTACCTTGAGGTTAATAGGTAGTGGAGTGGCCAAGGGTGATGTGGTATTTGTTACAAAAGTCTACCATTTTCTTGGATTTAAAAGCAGCTACATTATTAGTAATGAGCTTTTGGGGGCATCCTAATCTCGACAGGATATTAGTTTCAGGGAAGGAGATAATGATCAAGTTTGTAGCTTGTCTAGAAGGGATGGCTTCTATCCATTTGGTTAAATAATCAGTGGCAGTCAAAATCCATTTATGTTGGGCTAAGGAGGCTGGTTAAATTTCTCCAATGAAGTCTAAACCCCATTGTTGAAATGGCATTTCTGTGGAGATGGGTTTGAGAGGTAAAGGTAAAAGCTTTATTTTTCCATCAAATATCTGGCACTTATGATAGGAGGTCACATGTTTCTTAATATCTACAAAAAGAGTCGGCTAGTAAAAACCAGCCCTCAGAATTTTTCCAGCATTAGTCTTCCAAAACAAGTGTCCTCCACAATCTCCTGCATGAAATTCTTGCATAATTTTATCAGCTTCATCTTTCAGTAAACAATTTAAAATAATACCACCATCGTCTTTCCAAAATAAAGCATTATCTATGATACAATATTTCAATGACTTCATTTTCAAAAATCTAGCTTTAGTTCTAGATAAACCAGGAGGAGCTTGTAAGTTCAGTAATGAAAATATGATATCGGCATACCAAGGTGAATCTATAAAAGGTTCACTAATCTGTGGAGTCACCATCTCTTCCTAATCATCAAGGGCACCAATGAAATTTATATCTAGGGCCTGACAGTTCGATTCAGCCATGAGTTTGGCTAAACCCTGGCCTTTGATAAGTTTAGTAGGTTTTTATTTCTATGTCATACTCCAAAATTGTGGCAATCCATTTGCCTCTCTTCCCTTCAGGCCCATTTTGTGTCAAAATGTCCTTTACTACTGAATTTGGAACATAAGCAATGATGTGAGAATACAAAATATACACTCTGAAATCTTTGATAGCCTTTACTAAAGCTAATGCTTGTTTTTCCATCATGTTGTATTTGAGTGTGGCATATCTTAAGGATTTACTGAAAAATGCAATTGGTTGTTCATATCCTTGGTCATTCTTTTGTAACAAGACTGCTGCAATAGTATGTTTTGAAGCAAAAGAAAAAAAATTATAAATTCTTTCTGAAAATCGGGACATATAAGGACTGAAGTTTTAGTAAGGGCTTGTTTGATAGCCTCAAAAGATTGTTTAGCTTCCAATGTCCATTTAAGTGTTGAATCTTTTCTTAACATGTTATTTAGTTCTCTAATTAATTCTGCTAAATTTGAAATGAATCTCCTAAGAAAAATTATTTTGCCTAGAAATGACTGCAATTCTTTGATGTTTCTAGGATGGGTGATGGTCAATATTGCCTCTATTCTAGAAGGATCTATTATAATTCCATCTTTGGATATTATATGTCCCAATAGTTTACCTTCTTCTAGACCAAATAGTGTCTTTTTGGGATTTAAGGAAATCCCAAATTTCCTACATTTAATGAAAACTCTTCTCAGGTGATCTAGGTGTTCATTATCGGATTTAGAAAACATTTTGATGTCGTCTTGGTAAACCATTAGGAATTCATGGATCTCCTTGGAAAAATTTATATCCATAGCTCTTTGAAATGTTGCTCCTGCATTCATTAATCCAAAAGGAACCTTTAAATACATGAAGGTACTCCAAGGAGTAGTAAACGCAGTTTTGGCTTGGTCCTCTAATTGAAATAAGATTTGGTTATATCCAGAAAATCCATCAAGCAATGAAATTATGGATGAGTCTACTACCCTCTAAAGGATATGGTCCATTTTTTGAAAAGGATAGTTGTCTTTCAATGAGACCTTTTTTAAATTTCTAAAATCAACACAAAGTCTAATTTCTCCAGTTTTCTTCCTAGTAGTGACTAAGTTTGAAACCCAATCTGAATGTCTAATGGGAACTATAATTTGGGCATCATACATTTTATTTACCTCCTTCTCAATAGAGGGCATAAGAACTGGATTAATTCTTCGAATTTTCTATTTAAAATGTTTATGATCCTCTTTGATAGGTATCTTGTGTTGAATTATGTTGGTGTCATGAGATTTTAGGTCTTCATAACTCCATGCAAATACATCTTGAAACTCTTTAAACATATTTATGTATTTCATTTGGAGTAACGCTTTTGATAATTTAATGATTTTAGATTTTTCTTCACTTCCTATGTTACATTCTTCTATATCTGCTCTCAAAGGCTCCATTTTCGATTTTCTAGCTACATCGTTGGAATCAAACAAATCTTCTAAGGAGACTAATCCCTTAGGAAAAAATTATTTTTAAGATTAAGAATTTCAGGATCATCATTCATTATTTCTTCTATTTCTACATTTTATAAGTTATCTATTTCTAATTTAGTGAAATTAGTGGGTTTACCTATATCTAAAATATTTACATCTATCCCACTATCTATGTCAATGTCTACTGTACAATCTGTATCTATATTACAATTCTAAAACTCACCTTCAGCATTCATGAAGTCATAAATTTGAGAATCATGTGAGAAGATCTGCCAATATTTCAAATTATCAAGTATGACAGGCTTATGGCAGTTTGCAGGTACTAGAAAAAGTGGCCAGACTGTGGGCTTGCATATTTTGTTTTCTAGGTATGGTAGCAAAGTTTATTTCCAGAAGGTCTTTGATCAAATCTCGGACAGTCTCTCTATATTGGCTAAGTCTGGGATTGTTTATAGAGTATTCACCATTAATTTGTTTAATAATCAATTCTGAGTCTCTCATTATAGAAACTCTTTTGGCTCCAAGTTTTCTAACCATTTGTAATCTTAAGATCAGAGCTTCATACTCTGCCATGTTATTTGTGCATTTAAAATTTAACCTAAAGGCATGACCTTCATAATGATTATTCTCCATGATGTGAATCCACACTCTTGCACCTACTCCTAGTTTATTCACAGATCCATCAAAATCTAAATGCCATAAGGACTCATGAAAAATGTTTTCACTATCAGTTGTTTTGTATTTCTATTCTACAACTGTGATTTCCTTTTTGTCATGGTCTGAGTTATACAATATGAAAGAGTCCATATCAAAATGCATGGAGTATATAGGGAATTTTTTGGTTTTTCCACTGCTCACCATGTATTTCATCAAGGTCTCTCTATGAAGCTTTATTTGTTGATCAAAAACAAAGATGGTGGAATATGACATATCTAATTGTGAGGATCCCTGCAATTTTGCTCCCCATGAGAGAGATAACAAAATTTCATATTTGGGTGGGATGTCTGCAACTACTATGTCCATCACAATACTCTTTGTTGGGAATTGGACTAGAGTTACACATAAATCTTTAATCAAGCCAAGGCATTTAACTTGACTAGAGTCAAAGGAAAACAAGTCATTATACGGTCTGGTGATATCTAAGTTTAGTCACTCCATGATCCCTTTTGGCATCAAGTTATGGGATGCCCCTGAGTCTAGCATAACATTATGTAATATCTTATCATGAATGTTTAGGCTAATGTAGAAAGAAAAATCCCCCCTTGCTGATGAGTACCATTTACCTCAGGGCTAAACAATAACTTAGGTTGATCATCATTCAAATTGACAGCATCTTCTCCTTCACCTATATTTAAAGTTTCTTTGATCTGTAATCTGTATGACTCATTTTTCACTAGCTCAGTCAAAGGGACTGATATTTTAAATTTTGTTATCTCAGTTTTAATGTTGAAAGGCAATTGAGCTTTGCTTGATTGGATGATATCTTCCTTAGCAAATGTGGTCTGTGTGTTTTTATCTTCCTTCGATCTGTGTTTCAACAGTTTTGTTTTGAATTCTCTTATGCTGAATGTTTTGAGTAATTGTTTTAGTTTGAGTTTCAGATGAAGTTATATCTATAATTTTTGGGTTAGAAGTCTCTTGTGTACCCCTAGGGAGGATTTGTAAAACTTTTGCGACATGAGCTTTTGTTATCTTTTTAGTTTGGGTCTGGATGGATCTCTTAGTGGGAGCTTCATTGTTCTTTTTACTTCTTAGACTATATTGTTTGTGAACCTCATATATGGCTGATTCATAGCCCTGTTTAAAGTCGAAGGACTCTCCAGATTCTAATTGCAATTGTTGCAACATATACAATTCCTGCTCTTCCTAAGTAAGAAAAACATCATCTTCATTTTTTATTCCTAATAAGTTTATTTGGGTGTCATCCTCTCCTTCATGGCTCTGTGAAACCTTAGCATAGTTTTCTTGGAAGGGTGGCCTAATTCGCTGATCTGGTATAGCATTCTTTCCAGTGTTAGGGTTCTTCCTGAAGTTGGGGTTTCTTATTGGGGGTGGTTGTTGGTTCTCCCACTGAATTTTTCTTTCCATGTTTTCTAATCTAACCATTATTCTCTCTACACTCTTTGCTAAACTATCTATTTTACCATAAGAAGTGGAAGTTTCCTCTTTAATGACAACTCTCTTTTCATTTCTCATTCTAGCTTTCCTGGTGAATAGGTTGGCCTCTACACTAACAACATTACTTTACATATGTTCCAATGTTTTAGGGTTTCTTTCCCTTAATTGGTATGAGATGTCTATGTCAAAACTATTAGGGAATTTGATTAGTGTTAGGTCAAGTGGAGGCTTAATATTATCAGGGATTGCATTGTAGATGTTATTGAACCTAGTACAATAATCTTGAACTGACCCATTAGGAGCTCTTTGTTGGGGAAAAGTGATTGCCTGTTATTTAATTTGTCAACCTGGGGGTTTCGTAAACTTGTGAAGCATGCTTGCATTGTATGTGCTAGAAATTGTCTTTCAGTCTAGATCAATCTAACTACAAAATAATGAAAACAAATTCATCTAATCTATGAAATCAAATAATGAAAATGAAATTCAACTAAACTGTGAAATCAAAAACAACTAATGTAAACTTCGCTACTCCAGCATATAATTATGAAGTGTTACCTTCTTGAGATGATGTGTAAGCAACTAATTTCCTAGAAAAGCAAGTAAAGTGTGCAAAAAATAACTCAGTAATTGCGTGTTGACGCACGAATCATCAATTACCCACAGTATGCATGTACGATGCATAAATACATCCCTCCTAGGTAATTAACTCTCTTAGGAGTCAAATATTCAATCATCCATGGTTTAAGCCCCTTCATTAACTCTTCGGAATAACTTTCATTACAATAACCCAATTTAACACTAAACCATCCTTCTCCTTCCTTTCAGAACTCAATCTCCCCTTAAGCCTTCCTAAAAGAATTTATTAAAGCCTTTCTTATAAATCCTTCTTATCGGGACTCATTAACCCTTCTATCGGGACCCATTCCTTCCCATAAACCTTGGTTAGCTCTTCAACCACATAAACCTTCCATTCAATGTTGTTTCCCATTATAAACCGTTTACAAAGGATTTATAAGCAAAACACATATATTTCTACCTTAGTACGATCTCTGCACAGATCCCAAGGCAACTCTTGTTGCAATTGGGACATCGCTCCTCCGCAGTAACCTCTCGGCCCTCAAATGTTATACACCCGCGTATATAAATATGTCAGGTCTGCACATCCTTTAAGCACCACTCCTCCGCAATCCGACAAGTCGAACTTTTGATTGTTGATTTATCACTATCGGCGATATCGCATTATCAGCCATCGCAACTTCACATGTCGCATTCCATTACTCCACACTCCTCCGATATTCGAATTGCAATTGAATCACAACCATCGATCTGGCACTTAATCTAACGGTTGTCGCTTCATTGACGATCGCTCATTGCCATTGTCCAAGTCGATTCTGAAATCGCTCCAATGTTAATCGCCGATGCAATTAAATCCTGATCGTTGGTATTCTAGATCTAACGGCTGTTGTGTGCCATTCCTTTACTTCTCCGCTCTTCCTTTTTATTCATGTTTACATAGTTTTCAGTGTTGGCTGTGGCTCACGGGTTTCTGTTAAAAGTTCTGGTCCCTCGGCATTTTCAATGCGCACTTCCTCCTAAGCTTTATCTTTGATCCTTTTAATGGATTCAAGGATCCATCACGCTCTTATATCTCTCCTTCTCCTCTTTGGATTCTCCGAACTCTGCCTGCATACACACATTTCTGTACAGAATGCCTAATTTCACATAAATTACCATTCTACACTCGCATAACACAGTTATACAAACTGGAATCAAATCATTGGATATATATAAATAAATGAAGGATTACAAATCAAGTTATTCCATCTCTCGGCCTGATTTTTTCACATTAGTGGCCTCTATTTCAACTCTGCCCGTAGGCTTACAATCGAAACCTCAGTTGTCTATGTAGCCTATCTCTCACCTGTCTAACCTCTTGAACTATCTAAAATATTACAATTTATACAAGAATGGATTCATGAACCAATTCTGGTTCAGATCCAGAAATCTCTCACTCTCTCCTAAAGAATATCTTCAATTCCACCTCTAACTCAAACAAAACCTAAATGAAGCTTTTGAATCCCCCAAATCCTCACTCTTCCTAAGATTACTCAACTTCCTCTCAAATCTCTACATTCACAATATATTCTTCATTAACCAGATTTATAATTAAAAACCCACTCAACTCAACTTAAACTTAGGAAAAGAAATAAAATGATTAAGGGAACCCACTCCCTTTCATAAATTTGAAATAAGACTCATGGGTCTTATAAGCTTTGAATAATTCTCCTGCATTAGACTCCCCAAGTTGAAATAATTCATGGAATCCTATTCATGAGACTTTCCAATTCCTCTGTTGTAAACTTCATCAAATTTCGTCTTCCAACTGGCTACCTGATCTCTTTCAAATGCAGGTGCATTTACTGTCTCCTTTGTTTTTCTTGGGTTCCAAACTCTGTGTTGTGGATGTCATTTTTCTCTACATTCATAAGCATCTCCTTTGCATAATGTTTTGGTGCTAATATCCTGTATAAACACCTCCTCAAACAACATAAATCTCTACTTCTCTATTCGTTGTTGTCTTGTCGTCATCTCAATAGAATTTATCTCCATCTTCATGCATTTTCTCCTGTTCTGCACCTGACTGTTTCTTTTGATTTCTGACTCGATCACCAACATCTCCTTCTGTCTATAAACCAATTTCTTTATGTTGTCCTGTATGCCCTTTCATCTTCCCTTGATTCGCTGACTTTGACAATTCTTTATACTCATCACCTTTGTAGTTTTCATCATCCACCTATCCAATAGATTAAGTAGAGTCCTTCCAATCTCAAAAGAAGACTGGGTTTCGGTTAATACAAGAACATATAACCTTCCAACCACACATTGTTCCCCAGCTGCAAATATTTTAGTTATTGAAATTTGTTAAATTCCCCCCATTTTCCTATCAAACTTAGCTGAACTGTTCACCAAATTTTCCAATTGCATCCTCAAGATAAACTCTTGACATTTAAACCTCCTTTGTATTAAGAACAAAATCTGTCTGTGGACTGTACTTCCACATCCCCTGAAATCTTCTTCCTCTTCTACAATAACCTGTTTAAAAGCTATGCCAACTCTCCTTCCTCTATTCCAAGCTTCTGAGTCAATTCGTTGCTCACTCTCATCTTCTTGTTTCCATAAGGAAAATTGGCTTTCTGCAACTCTAGAATTTACACATTTCTTCATGTTTACTTGTGCAAACATATCTCCAAGAGTAGTTTGTCCTTCATCATGAAAACCACATTCAACAATTAATAATTAAAAATCAGAAAATATATTACATTTTCCATCTCTGTCCTTATTAACTCTGCTCCTTAGTTTTTCTTATTTGTCATCCTCTTGATGTATATATGACATATCAAACTTGTCATGTTGTCTTCTCTTGAAAAAGTATTATTTGTCTTCACTTTGTTCTGAATGTTGTCTAAGTTCTGAATTATGTTCTCTGCTCTTCTTCTTGGCCTTCCTTCCTTTCACACTCCTTTTCACTCTTCCTGTTCCTTCCTTACAAACTTGTAAGCCACTGAGTTGTCTTTTCCATTCCTCTGTTTCAATTAAAATCTGCCAATCTCTAAGTTTAGAATCTAAAGTTCTATTTCTTTGTATACAAGAAACAAAATCATCATATACAATAGATTTTCCATTCCACTGTAGATTCCCTTTTACAACAATGAAAATTACCGTCAACACCATGAATATCACTTTCCACTGCTTCCCTGGGTTGCTCACTGCAGATGCATAGTTCACAAAAGCATCCTTACCTTCATCCTCTAAGATTGTCTGTCTATTCCCATTTTTTTGTTTACATTCACCTTTACTCTTTTTTCCATTTGTACAAATAATATTGTCTTCAATTTCCAGTTGTGCATCAATGTCTACCAACCTCTCTTTGAGTTCCTGTTTGTCCTCTTTTCCTTTCTTCTTCATAACCTTGAATGGATTAATAGTACCTCTTTGGGTTGAATTCTCTTTATAAACCTTGGTTCTACCATCTTCCATAATACACTCTTTAGTAAGAGTCCTTTCCATTAATGATCCATTATGTCCTTTCAAGATAATTTCTTGTCCATTAACTATCAATACATGTTCATAATTTCTGAATAAAAATTGAAGAGATAATTCCATTACCTCAAGTGTTTGTATTGCATCTACACTCTTGTTTGCTCCTTCCATAAGGTCATCTTCATACCTCTTTTCTACTTCTCCTTTTGCACCTTGCAATTACCTTTTGTCTTCAGACTATCTGCCATCTTTTGCTAAGTCTTACTGGATTCATCATCTTCAGCCTCCTTAGTAGTCTTCAACATTTTTCCATCTCCAGTGTCCTTGAACACATCGATAATCAAGAATTGTTCTATTAAATCCATTTCTTCTAACAGTTTCATTTCTTCAACAACCTACCTAAACATATCTTCTAAAGGTTATTCATCACCTGCATACATGCACAAATCATTAGTTTCAAAATACTAGGCTCCTTTTTCTTTGATGTTTCAATCATCACATCTCTCTGTTGATTCGAACTTGTCCAACATTTCAGGAAATCATCAATGATTCCTTCCTCGGCAAGGTAAACCTCTTGCTTGTGTCCACAATAGCTATCTTCCATCTCTAACTCAGCTGCTCTGAGTTCTCCTCTTAATTTGATATACTTTCTCCTCTTTACCTATTTCTACAACAACTTCCACTTTATCTTCTTTCTTTTCATAGTCCAACCATACCTTTGGTTCTCTTCACGTTTTTCTTACAACACTATCATGGCATCCATAATTGCCTTTGGTTCTTTAATTTATCTATCAATACCTCTTGACTCATCTTCTCTCTTTTTCCTTTTCCCTTGGCCTCTTCCTTTCTTCTGTTGTGGCTTCCCTTTGAACCCCTACTATGAATATCAGTAATCATTTCCTCATTATCTACATGAGCTTCTCACTCACTATGAGCTGCACTAAGCCTCTGCGACAACAAGTCCTCCCTGCCGTCACTTACCTCACCAATCCCTTCTCTAGACTTGGTCTTTTGGAACTTACTGGTTCTCTATCTCTGGAACCTCTTGAGAATTCTCTTATGCTCTCTTAGGCTTGTACCCTCAACTCACTTTCTCTTGAGAACATTGTAACTGTCCTCCCTATTCAACTTTCAGCTGGAATATTTAGGTTCACTGCCATTAACACATCTCCTCTCTTTCTTAACAAAGTCTGCTACTGTGTGTTGCTGCTATCACTCTCTTCCTTTATAAAAACAATTCAAGTGGACCAATATCAAAATACAACTCATACCTTCTAAATTATCTCTTTCAGCTTTCACTGGCTGGGCAATACACATGTTGCTTTACTTTTCGTTGTCTGCACTTCAATCCTTCTTTCAACCAAATTCTTGTTCTTGCTAAGTACATCCATATTCACTTTCTTTCCTTACAATAGCTTTGCTGCAATTTCATTACCTGCATTCACCTACACATACCATTAAAGCTTTAAAACTTACGAGATCCTTTCTGATCCTATCTTCCTCAAATCCCTTTTTCCATAGTCTCTCTTGAATGAACCAACTGAAGTCTTCATTTCCTGTAACATTTCAGAATTCTTCTATGCATAAATATTTGTACTTTATTCTCCCTTTGTGTCAGATCCATTACAATTCCAGTTATATATATGTTTGGAATAAAATTCAGTCCCTCAATCAATCTCCACAGAGCATTAGTCTTGCTCTGATACCCGAAATTACATAGGAATCATCAATTACCCACAGTATGCATGTACGATGCATAAACACATCATTCCTCGGTATTTAACTCTCTTAGGAGTCAAATCTTCAATCATCCATGGTTTAGGCCCCTTCCTTAACTCTTCGGAAAAACTTTCATTACAATAACCCAATTTAACACTAAACCATCCTTCTCCTTCCTTTTGGAACTCAATCACCCCTTAAGCCTTCCTAAAGGACTTTATTAAAGCCTTTATTCTAAATCCTTCTTATCGGGACTCATTAACCCTTCTATCAGGACTCATTCCTTCCCATAAACCTTGATTAACCCTTCAACCGCATAAACCTTCCATTCAACGTTGTTCCCTGTTATAAACCGTTTACAAGGATTTATACGCAAAACACATATATTTCCGCCTCAGTACGGTCTCTGCATAGATCCCAAGGCAACCCTTGTCACAATCGGGACATCACTCCTCCGCAATCACCTCTCGGCCCTCTATTGCATCAGATATGCGATCATATCACAGAGGAACATGGGAAAACAAAGGTAACACGAGAAAACCCTGCTTTACCATAAAGTTGGATCTCAAATGTTATACACCCGTGTATATAATATGTTGGTTCCACACATCCTTTAAGCGCTACTTCTCTGCACTCTGATAAGCCAAACTTTTGATCAACGATTTATCGCTATCGGCGATATCGCATTATCGGCCATCACAACTTCGCATGTCGCATTCCATTACTCCACACTCCTCCGATCTCCGAATTGTGATTGAATCACAACCATCGATCTAGCACTTGATCTAACAGTTGTCGCTTCATCGGCGATCGCTCATTTCCATTGTCCAAGTCGATTCTGAAATCGCTCCAATGTTAATCATCAATGCGATTAAATCCCAACCATTGGTCTTCTAGATCTAACGGCTGTTGTGCGTCATTCCTTCACTTCTCCTCTCTTCCTTTTTATTCA
This sequence comes from Pinus taeda, assembly GCA_000404065.3. Taxonomy (NCBI): domain Eukaryota; kingdom Viridiplantae; phylum Streptophyta; class Pinopsida; order Pinales; family Pinaceae; genus Pinus; species Pinus taeda. Next base: position 269,974 of record APFE030694565.1, read on the forward strand.
GGTTTACGTACTTTTCAGTGTTGGCTGTGGCTCGTGGGTTTTTGTTAAAGGTTCTGGTCCCTCGGCCTTTTCAATGCGCACTTCCTCTTGAGCTTTATCTTTGATCCTTTTAATGGAGTCAAGGATCCATCACGCTATTCTATCTCTCCTCCTCCTCTGTGGATTCTCTGAAATCTGCCTAAATACACACATTTCTATACAAAATGCCTGATTTCACATAAATTACCATTCTACACTCACATAACACAGTTATACAAACTGGAATCAAATCACTGGATATATATAAATAAAAGAAGGATTAAAAATCAAGTTATTCTATCTCTCAGCCTGATTTTTTCACATTAGTGGCCTCTATTTCATCTCTGCCTGTAGGCTTACAATTGAAACCTCAGTTGTATGTCTAGCCTATCTCTCACCTGTCTAACCTCTTGAACTATCTAAAATATTACAATTTATACAAGAATGGATTCATGAACCAATTCTGGTTCAGATCCAGAAATATCTCACTCTCTCCTAAAGAATCTCTTCAATTCCACCTCTATCTCAAACAAATCCTAAATGAAGCTTTTGAATCCCCCAAATCCTCACTCTTCCTAAGATTACTCAACTTCCTCTCAAATCTCTACATTCACAATTAAAAATCCCCTCAACTTAACTTAAACTTAGGAAAATAAATAAAATGATTAAGGGAACCCACTCCCTTTCGTAAATGTGAAATAAGACTCATGGGTCTTATAAGCTTTGAAGAATGCTCCTACATCACATGTATTAAATATTCAACCATTCAATCTTGAAATATGATTAAATCAATTTCATAGAATGAACTTTAGGAATATCAATTAATGCAATTAAATGAGGATCTTAAAAGAAAATATAAAAGCACGAAAAAAGTAAAGCTCAATGATTGCATAGGTTGAACATTCAATCACCCAATTTGAAGTCACCTTATTGGTCTCGTATTTTATTCAATTATACAATGAATTGATAGTTTGATCTAAGAAAGTAAATAACAGAACATGAAAGGAAACTCAATAACTATGAGCTCTTGCCTCAAACTTAATCCAATTGGAAAATACAAAAATCTTTCCTATTGAAATGTTTTTAGAAAAGCAAAGATTACACAGTCATTCTAAAACTAATACTAAGAAAGCAAATGAACTTTAATCTATAAAAGCAATTAGATTTCACACATTTTAGGTAGCTGATCTAAAAGTGTGAGAGATGGTAAATCGAGATGCTCCATATGTAAGAAAAGCCAATTCAAAATGAAGGAACATTCATGAGTAAGGTGCCATTATCTAATCCTATATTCAAATCTTGAGCATAACTCCAATTTTACACATCCCCATGATAGGATAAAACTTCCCCTTTGAATCGCTCCCTATATCTATAAAGTTTCAATCAAAATACGAAATGATAAGACACATGTCTTTTTAGAGTTTCAATACAAATAGGAAATGATAAAACACATATCATTTCTATATGTGATTTACGCCGAAATTCTTCTTAATAATTGTTATGGATCATAGAAGCCTCAATTCAACAAGACACATATCCTCATGATCCCATGATCTTCTCCACTCAAATTCGAATTTGGTTTTGGGAGGCCACATAAGGGTCTTTTAGAAGCTTCCTTTTGACCTACACATATCAACAATCTCATCCCACTTGTTAGGTATAAGAATATGCACATTATTTTCTAATTTTTAACCATAAGTTCACTTAAAAATACTAAGAATTAATAAAGTTTGGAAAAACATAAATGTGACCCAATAATGATAATGGTAAGGTAAATGTAATGAATTAGTGGAGTGAAGGTGAAAATATGGAAATATAAGTGAAAATGTAATGGAAGTGAATGACAATTTCAAGGCCCAACACTCTTCCAATGTTATTTTTGTACCTCTGAGATAGTAGTAGGTCAGGCTACCAATGCCAGAGCATCTAAAATAATTGTTTTGGGGGTTTTTGGTTTTAATTTTGGAAGACCAATGAATGAAGACATATGTAGAATTGAAGTAATTAATCCTTTGGGTTATATTAATACTTCAGCAAAAGGCTGTTGTAAAGAATTACACAGTGATATAGATAAAAAAATAGTGGTGAGTAGAAGACATAAAAAAATATGATGATCATAGTTTCCACACTGTAAAATAGAACAATAGTTGGAAAACCTTCTAAACTACGTTCCAAAGGTTCAAGGCAGTGTTGGCATTATGACACAGGTTTGGCACTATGGCACAAGTGTTGTCCTTGATGGCAACACACTCAGATGGCAGATCACAGTTCAAGCTCACAGAATGGAAGGAAAACATAAATACGCAAGTTCCTCTTAACCAGGTCACATATACACGCAGGATTGATGATCAAAAGTCGCGTATTCGTATAAACGCACTTTCATGCAAGGAAAAGCGTGTGCATGTGGGAAACCTTATTTTTGGTTCATGGTATTTAGTCTGTTATATTTGGACCGTGGTATTGCATCCGAAGTGTTGAACCCAGGTATTGGGTCCCTAGTATTGGTTCTAAATGGTTTTGGACCATGGTATTGAGTAAGGCCTAAGACTATAAAAGGGGCAGGAGATCATTAGGCAAAGGCATGAACTGAAGCATTGAATATCTTATGAAGATCAATATCTAGAATTGGGTTATGGTGCATTGCTGGATCTGAACCAAAGAGGAACCTGAGTGCTAAAAGATGGATAAGTTCTATTGATGGATCAAAATCTTATGGCTTGAATAGTAGTATCATTGTGTGATTTTTGATCTGTTATAATTGGTGCATGATTAGATCTATAAATCTGATAATATGGGTATAACTGATGTTTGATTAAGTGAAAAGGGTAAATTATCTTTTATAGATCTGTGCGCAGGTTCGACACATCAGAGGCGCATATACACGCGGGTTCAGCAAGTGAAGACAGTGTATATGCTGGTTAGCCTTAATAAAGCTGCGTATGTACGCGGGTTACTCATCTTGAAGTAGCATACGTCTCATAAAATATGTTTTAGCTACTTCTGTTTATTGCTGCAGTATTCTAGGTTCAGGATTGGTGTCTAGTTACAGTTATTGTTTTTTGGGTATAGCATACAGAGAAGTGATTGTTTGATTCAGTATTGGTTTGTAAAAGGAGATTGGTTGATGCGGATATACTTGATGTTTGATTGATTTTATTCATGGATCCAGTCTGAAAATTTATGAAACGTGGTCCCTGAAAGAAAGAGAAGATTGCAGCCTTCTGTAGGTCAGCACCTACGTACTAGTACATCAGCTAGTACAAGAGCTAAGGGGGTTGTAGCTCCCTTCCAGGAGAAGCTGGAGAATGAGAGAAGGTAGTAGCCTTCTACAGGTAGCAGCCTGCATACTGGTATAAGACTGCACCAGTACAAAAACATTGTAAAAAGAGGTTTGTAATTGACAGAAGATAGAGACGAATTGCAACAAGTGGTTTTCACCCACATTGGGTTTCCACCTTATATCTTGTGTTCTTGTGTGTGACTGTCTGCTCTATTTTTCTATTCTTGGTTACTGTTTATATGGTTCTAACACAGATTAATGATCAACATCTGAATAATAAATTAAATTATAAGTTTGCAAGTTATACGCGAGTTTAATTAACCGGAGTTGCGTATACACGCTATTTTCACTAACTGAAGTAGCGTATACAAATCTTTGTATGAGTTGAAAAATAATTTGACTTGATAATACTGATTCAACCCCCCCCCCCCCCCCGTATTATTTCCAACAATTGGTATCAGAGCAGGTCCTTCTGAAGAAGCTTGATCACTTGAAGGAAGATCTATCATCATGAGAAACTACGAAAAGGAGGCATCGATCATGCCACCAATTTTTTATGGGAGCAACTTCGTCTATTGGAAGGTAAGAATCACAACCTATCTTCAATCTCTTGGTACAGAAGTCTGGGATATCGTGGAAACAAGATAGACATTTCCATCAGCAACTCCTACAGATATGGCTGGTAAGAAGCAGTATGAAACAAATGCAAAGGCTGTCAATACTCTATTAGGGAGTCTATCTCAATCAGAATTCGTCAAGGTTATGCAGCTGAAAACCACAAAAGAAATATGGGACAAGATCATTCTGAGCTATGAAGGAGATGATCAGGTAAAATGGGCAAAACTACAAACTCTCAGAATTTAGTATGAAAATCTCAGAATGCACAATGATGAAAGTGTGGCTAACTATTTCTTACGTATAGATGAGATTGTTAATTGTATGAAAAAATTGGGTGAAGAAATAAAATAAGTTACTTTGGTTGGAAAGGTTTTAAGATCTTTGTCTTCTAAGTTTGATTCAAAAGTTTCTGCCATAGAAGAAAAGCAGAATCTATAGAGCATTACCATGTCATAGTTGCTCGAAATCCTAACTGCTTACAAAATGAGAAAAGGGGAGCCATCAGACAGGAGAGAAGCCGTGTTCAAAGCCCCTGGAAAAGGAGATTACAATGAGTCAGGGCATATGTCAGAAGAAGAGGAAGAGCCAAACTTTGTTAAGAACCTTCAACGGGGGATTGGAAGATTCAGAGGTAAGCTACCTTTCAAATGATTTTCTTGTGGAAGAGTTGGTCACTATGCTGCCAAGTGTCCTCATAAAGATAAACTTGACAAAGGTAAGGAACCAGTTAGATGGAACATAAAACAGAATGTAAGTAAGAAGAGCTATTATACACATGAAGACAGTGATGGATTTTCAAATAGTGATGAAGATGAACAATGTAATGATTATAGACTTTTGATGGCCTTTGAAGATGATGATTTCATGGATGCTATAGATGAAGAAGGTCTTTATGAATGTATTTCTAAACTCAAAATTTGTTTAGAGGAAAGGAATATGATTATATATACTTTGACATTCCAACTTGCTGAAAGAGAAAAGCACAATGAGAAGTTAAAATGTGAAATTGTGGGACTTAGAAAAGATATTGAGAAATCAAAAGCTCTTAATCTTAGATTTGCTAAAGGATCTGAAACTTTAGATGAGATTATCAAAATGCAGCATTCTCCTCTAATCAAGATAGGTCTTGGATATACTGAAGAAGCGTCTCAAGCACAGAAGCAAGCACAAAATCCATCCACCTCCAAAAGTTATCTTGATGCAGCAAGGAGAAGTGAACATGTTGACAATTGACAAAAAAAGCATAATGCAGATCACCAAGTAAATTAGGGACAAATTGCTTCAATAATGAACAATGATTACCAAGTAAATAAGGGGAAATCTACTTCAAGGATGAACAAAAGCTACAACCAACCACAGGTAAATCATTCTCAATTTTCCTCAAGAATGGATGTCAATGGAAACTACAATCATTTGGTCAGTAGGTTTGATAATTGCAGGAATTTATTCAATGGCCAATGTTTCTCTTGTCATAACTTTAGTCACAAAGCTGCTCAATGTGTTTCCGACAAGACCATCACGACTAGAGAAGCTCAAAAACAAAGGAGTATGATTGGGATCATGAAAAGGACATACAATAACTTTTCTACTCTTCAGAATGAAATAGAATGTTCTATTTGTAACAACTTCGGTCATGAAGATTCTGAATGCAGGAGTAGGTTTCGGCAAACAACTCAGAAGGAGCAAGATTCATTGAGTCCCAAAACATGGAGAAAGAAAGAACCACAACCAGAAAGATGTGGGATAGCCTTATATGTGGAAGGACAGGAAAATTAGTGGTACATCGACAGTAGATGCTCGAAACATATGACAGGTGATAAAGAAAAACTTTAGTCATATAGTACCTTAGAAAAGGAAAGGAAGGTCTCATTTGGAAATGCCACCCCTGCTCTCATAAAAGGTAAAGGTTCTGTTCTTTTGAAGGAAAAGGTCAAAGCTGGAAATGTTATGTATGTTGATGGCTTATAGCATAATCTACTAAGTGTCAGTCAAATGTGTGATCAAGGAATTGAAGTAATATTTTGATCAAATGGATGCATTGTTCGTGAGCTTGATACAGAAGAAACAATGATCAAAGGCATAAGAACTCCAAATAATTTATACATACTCAAGGGAGGACAACAACAATGCTATCTAAGCAAGAATGATGAACACTGGATATGGCACAGAAGATTGGGGCATCTAAGCTTCTCTCAGATAAGGAAAGCATGCAAATATCAGGTGGTTCGTGATCTCCCTGACATCAGAATTCCAGACAATACAATATGCAAATCATGTCAGTTTGGTAAGCAAACCAGAACTAATTTCCCTGAGAAGGAAGGATCAGCTAGCATGCCACTTGAACTTGGCCATACTGATATATGTGGTCCATCTAGGAAAAGGTCACCTCGAGGAGAAGAATACTTTATATTGTTTATTGACGAATTTTCTAGGATGTGTTGGATAGGACTTCTGAATCATAAAGATGAAGCTTTCGAAAAGTTCAAAGAATTCAAAGCCTTGGTTGAAAATGAATCAAATTGTAGAATCAAATGCCTCAGGTCTGGTCAAGGAGGGGAATTTACCTTGGATGAATTTTTCGATTTTTGTGAAGAACATGGAATAAGAAGGGAGTTCTCTACTGTAAGGACTCCTCAACAAAATGGAGTAGTGGAAAGGATGAACAGAACGGTTCAACAAATGGCTCATGCTATGCTTGATGAGTCAGGAACTCCCGCAACCTTCTGGGGTGAAGCTGCATTTGCTGTCATTACTATTCTCAATAAGGCAAACATTCGGGTGAGCAACACTCAGACTCCTCATGAACTTTGGTATGGTAAGACTCCCACGGTAAAATACTTCATAATTTTTGGAAGCAAATGCTACATCAAAAATACTGATGAAAGCCTTGGCAAGTTTGAACCTAGAGCAGATGAAGGCATTCTCCTTGGTTACTCTCCCCACAGCAAATCATATAAGTGTTACAATAAAATACTTGGAAAAATTGTTGAAAGCATTGATGTAGTGGTTGATGAAGAAGGAAACACTCCTAGGCAAGTAAAATCTGAAGATTTCAAAGATGATGAGGACTATCCTTCAACATCAAATCAGAATCATGATGAAGAAGAAACCCATGAGGCACCAGAAGAACAGATAAGGATAGAAGAAAAGACTCCATCCAGGTATGTTCAGAAGAATCATCGAAAAACTCAAATTTTGCGGTAGAAAGAGGCAGGTGTACAAACAAGAAAAACTATTTCAGAAGCTTCAAGCTATCTAGCATTGCTCTCTCCACTAAACCACAAAATGTAAGAGAAGCATGCAAAGATGAATGCTTGGTCAAGGCCATGAATGAAGAACTTGAGCAGGTTGAAAAGAATAACACTTGGGAGTTGGTACCTAGACCAAATGATAAGAATGTCATAGGGACAAAATGGATATTCAAAAACAAGCTGAATGAAATGGAGATGTGATTAGAAACAAGGGCAGAATTTTTTGTAAAGGGTATGCTCAACAAGAAGTTATAGACTTTGAAGAAAATTTTGCACCAGTTGCTAGACTTGAGGCCATGAGAATGTTCCTTTCTCTTTCTAGCTTTCAGAAGTTCAAAGTATTTCAAATGGACGTGAAATTTTCCTTTCTGAATGGAGACTTGGATGAAGAAGAGTATATTGAGCAACCAGATGGGTTTATCCTTGGAAATGATCCAAAACTTGTATGCAGACTCAAAAAGGCTCTCTATGGCCTTAAACAGGCTCCAAGGGTTTGGTATTATCGGTTGGATAAGTACCTCCATCAATAAGGTTTTACAAAAGGATCAATAGATAGCAATATATATGTAAAAATTGGCAATGATAAGTTGCTAATACATGTTGTGTATGTTGATGATATCATCTTTGGTATCAATGAATAAGACATGAGTCAAAACTTTGCCTTGGTGATGCAAAAAGAATTTGAAATGTCCCTGCTTGGTGAGCTCACATATTTTCTTGGTTTACAAGTCCAACAAAACAAAGACGGTATTTTTCTATCACAAATGAAGTATCTCAAGCAGATCTTGAAGAAATATGGGATGGAGGATTTGGAACCAGTATGTACCCCTATGGTAACAGGATGCAACCTTAGCGCAAATGATGAATCAACAACAGTACATCAACCAACCTATAGATCCATGATTGTTAGTCTGCTCTATCTAACAGGTACCCGACCAAACATTATGCATGTAGTAGGAATAGTTGGAAGGTTTCAGGCAAAATCCAAAGGAAACTCATCTTCAGGCAGTTAAGAAAATTTTCAAGTATCTTCAAGGAACTCAAAACAATGGCTTACGATAGCCTAGAGATACAGATCTCACACTTCATGCATATATAGATGCAGATTGGGCAGGAAGCATGGATGACAGAAAAAGCATTAGTGGTGGTGCATTCTTTATGGGTTCCAGATTAGTATCTTAGTTCAGTAAGAAACAAGGTTCAATTGCATTATCTATAGCTGAAGCAAAATATGTAGCTGCTACGTCTTGCTGCACACAACTCCTTTGGATGATGCAAACATTGCAAGACATTCAAATCACTTGTACTCCACCTATCTCCATTTTTTGTGATAATATAAGTGCAATCTGCATTCCAAAAAATCTAGTCATGCATTCAAAGACCAAGCACATACCTATCAAATATCATTTTCTCTGAGAAAAAGAGCTTGAACAAAAGGTCAAATTGGAGTATGTTCCCTCTAAGGAATAGGTTGCTAATATACTCACCAAACCATTGCCCAGGGAGACATTTGAATACCTCAGACAAAAGCTGTGAATATTTGATGCATCATCTTGCTGTTAAAACTTGTCTGTTTCAGAGATTAATGGTTGTACGCGAGTTTCATGTGGAGAATCCACATACATATGCTGGTTTCTGTGGATTCAGTCATCTAGATGTTGGTTTGAAGACAAACAGTGGGCCAGGCTCATGATGAAAAGAATATGATATGGGTCTGACAGAGACCATCTGGCACAGGTTCAGGGGGAGCATATATTCTTCTAATAATGCATTGTTGGCATTATCTTAGAAGATCTTTGTTCAAATTCACAGTTGTTTTGGTTTTAGGTGGAACAGGTGCAGAGGGAGAACATGGTTGCTGGTTTGAATGATGATTGACAGATGCTGCTGATGATAGTTGTTGATAACTATCATAGTCTTGTTGTAGACATTTAATCTATATGTCATGTATTTCTTTTCTTATCAAGGTCATGTAACAACCTATCTTGGTTTCCCCACTATGCCTGGGATGGATGACATAATCTTCTTGTTTTATTATATGTAAATTATTGATGTATCCCCACTTGGTTGGGTGGATGAATCAATATTGGTATATTCCCACTTGATTGGAAAATGGATGTATGTATGAGTCTTTAGTGATAGGAAGGTCATTTATGATGTATAAAGTCATGTTTCTTCTTGTATATCATCTTCTTGCAGACCTTGCCTACAGTCAGGGGGAGCTTGGACACCACAACAGAGCAAAGAATTCAACATGTACTCAGGGGGAGCATAACCCTTTGCCCTTGATGTCAAAGGGGGAGAATGAATTTGAATAATTTGGGGTTGGGGTTGCCATCAAGTCCAAAGGGGGAGATTGTTGGCATTAAGACACAGGTTTGGCACTATGGCACAAGTGTTGTCCTTTATGGCAACACACTCAGATGGCAGATCACAGTTCAAGCTCTCAGAATGAGAGAATATCTATATATATATATATATTATATATATATATATATAATATATAATATATATATATATATATATATATATATATATATATATATATGTGGGTTCCTCTTAACCAGATCGCGTATACACGTGGGATTGGTGATCAAAAGTCGCGTATGCATGTACACTCACTTTCATGCATGGAAAAGCGCATACATGTGGGAAAGCTTATTTTTGGGTCCGTGGTATTTGGACCTATGGTTTTGGACATTGGTATTGCATCCGAAATATTGAACCTAGGTATTGGGTCGATAGTATTTTGGTTCTCAATGGTTTTGGACCATGGTTTGAGTAAGGCCTACGACTATAAAAAGGGAAGGAAATAATTTGGCAAGAGTATTGACTCAAGCATTGAATATCTTAAGGGGAGCAAGATCTAGAATACTGGTGATTGGTTTGTGGTGTATAGATGGATCTGAATAAAGGAGGAACTTGAGCGTTAGAAGATGGATAAGTTCTATTGATGGGTCACGATTTTAAGGCTTGAATAGTAGTATCATTGTGTGATTTTGATCTGTTATAATTAGCACATGATTGGATCTATAAATTTGATAATCTGGGTATAACTGATGTCTGATTAAGTGAAAGGGTAAATTATCTTTTATAGATCTATATGCAGGTTCGGCACAGTAGAGGCACATATACACGCGAGTTCAGCAAGTGAAGACAACGTATACACTGGTTGGCCTTAATACAGCTACGTATGTAGACATGTTTATGCATATTGAAGTAGCATATGTCTCATGAAATCTGTTTTAGCTACTTCTATTTATTGCTACAGTATTATGGGTTCAGGATTGGTGTCTGGTTACAGTTATTGTTTTCTAGGTATAGCATATAGAGAAATGATTGTTTGATTTAGTATTGGTTTGTACAAGGAGATTGGTTGATGTAGATATACTTGATGTTTGATTGATGTTATTCATGGATCCAATTTGAAAATTTATGAAACATGGTCCCTGAAAGAAAGAGAAGGTTGCAACCTTCTGTAGGTCAGCGCCTACGTACTAGTACATTAGCTAGTACAAGAGCTAAGGCGGTTGTAGCTCCCTTCCAGGAGAAGCTAGAGAATGAGAGAAGGTAGTAGCCTTCTGTAGGTAGCAGCCTATGTACTGGTATAAGACTGCACTAGTACAGAAACATTGTAAAAAGAAGTTTCTAATTGAAAGAAGATAGAGACGAATTGTAGCAGGTGGTTTTCATCCACATTGGGTTTCCACCTTATATCTTGTGTTCTTATGTGTCACTATCTACTCTATTTTTCTGTTCCTGGTCACTGTTTATATGGTTCTGACACACAAATTAATGATCAACATCTGAAGAATAAATTAAATTATAAGTTTGCAATTTATATGCAAGTTTCATTAACTAGAGTTGCGTATACACATTGTTTTCACTAACTTAAGTAGCATATACAAATCTTTGTATGAATTGAAAAATAATTTGAGTTGATAATATTGATTCACCCCCCCCCCCAGTATTACTTCCAACAGGAAGTAAGGACAAAATTAGAATTGTCAAGATTTCTAAATCCTTAGCTCTTGAAGAAAAGTAGAAATATATTTATTTTATGAGAGAGTATTCTGATGTATTTACATTGGGGTATGAAGACTTAAAGGCCTATGATAAGAGCGTCATCTAACACACCATTCCTATAAAGGAAGGTTAGAAACATTTTAAGAAAAATCTAAGGAGAACCAATGTTGTTGTACTACCCCTCATTGAGAAAAAGGTAAAGAAGTTATTTGATGCAAATATTATTGTCCCTTTGAGCCTTTCCAAGTTGCTTTCAAATTTAATCCCAGTGAGGAATAAGAAAATAGAGATAAGATTATGTGTTGACTTCAAAAACCTTAATAAGGTGTCTCTTAAAGAAAATTACCGCTTGCCACATTTGGATCACATATTGGAAAGGGTAGTTGGTTCCAGGAGTATTACGTTACTTGACGGTTTCTCTGGGTACAAACAAATTTTAGTACATTTGGATGACCAGGATAAATCTTATGTCACCATGCCATGGGGGACATTCATGTACGTGAATATGCCTTTCAGGCTAATGAATTTAGGGGAAACATTCTAGAGGGCTATGGAAATCACCTTTGATGATGAGAAAGATAGGCTTTTTGTTATTTATCTTGATGACATTAATGTGTACTCTAAATTTGATGAATATCACTTGGAGAATTTGAATATTTTTTTTAAGAAGTGTAGGAAGTATCATATCTCTTTGATCCCAAAGATGTCCGTTTTTGGAATGGAAGAAGGTAAGTTACTTCGACACATAATTTCAAAACATGGAATCAAGATTGATCCAAGAAGAATGATGTAATTCAAAAGATTAATACCCCAAGGAATAAAAAGGAGGCATTGTCTTTTGTTGGCAGGATTAATTTTCTGAGGCGGTTCATTCCAAAGCTTGTTGAAATCATAAAGGGCATCAAAAATATGTTAAGAAAAGACAGTGAAATCAAATGGACTGCCAAAGCAAAGAGGTCATTCAATGAGGTAAATTTAGCCTTAACGCATGCTCTTGTTTTGCCTAGTCTTGACTACACAAAATATTTCATCATTTTCTCCTTTTCCTCGGAGAACACTCTTACAATAGTGTTGATGCAAAAGAATCAAGAGGACCATGAGAAACTTATAACATTATTTAGTAGGGGTTTAAGGGACGTTTATATGAAATATAACATAATGGGGAAGATTTTTGTTTGCGTTGGTCAAGGCTTTGAAGGATTTTAGGGTTTACATATTGCATTCTCGCATAATTGCCTTTGTTCCTAATGTTGCAGTGAAGGATATTATCACTAAAACTGACACAAAAGGAAGGAGAGGTAAGTGGATAGCATTCATTTTGAAATATTATATTGAAATCAAGCCCACTAAATTGATAATGGCTCAGGGGTCGGCTAAAATCATGGATGAGTCAAATATACATGCGTTGGACATTAATTTTATTACTACTCAGTCATAAGATAATGATGAGGAATTTTTTCAGTAGGTTTCATAAGCATTACTCTCTTCCCCTTGGTACACTGATATCATCTATGTTTTATAGTACCTACAAGCTCCACCTAGTTTAACAAAAATGAAATCAAGGTTTCTTAAGTTGAAAGCTGTCACATTTTGCATTCTAGATCAGTCTTTATATTGGAAGGATTCAGGAGGAATATCGTTGAAATGTTTGTTGGAAGATGAGGCACATAAGATAATGGAGTTCCACAAAGGTGACTATGGAGAGCATATTTTCTAGAAGACCAAAACCAATAAAATTTTGGGAGTTGGTTTCTACTGGCCTACATCATTTGATGATGTTAAAAAAAAGGTTTCTATCTATCATGAGTGTCAGATATTTGAAGGGAAAAAGAAACTTTTACCATTACCCCTGAAACCTATTTTAGTGGAGGCACCTTCTCAATAGTGGGGGTTATATTTTATCAGGAAAATTCATCCAACTTCATCATTTCAATACAAATGGATATTAACAACCATAAATTATTTTACTAAGTGGATCGAAGAAATCTTGGCTAAGAAGGCCATAGATTCTGTTATTATTCAATTCTTGGAAGGTAACATTCTTTCATGATTTGGTTGTCTTGATAAGATTATTACTGATAATGCTGCTACATTTATGTCTGGGAAAGCATGGAAATTTTGAAAGTATGTGGAAGGGACCTTATAAAATTGCAAGTTTCCATGGAAACAATTCTTTTCTACTAAAAGTCTTGACAAGGGAACTACTTGTTATAGGTCCTATTAATGTTAGGCTAATCAAGCATCATTTTACTTGAATTCATTTGGTTTGAACACATCATTTTACATAACATTTTAATTTTCATTACTACAAGAGTGGGTGGTTGTCATAATAATTTGAAGCCCAAATTGAATGCCCTAAGATTCTGATGAGCTTCTACCATATGTAATGAAAATATCATTATTTTTTCAAGTTAGTCTTAGTTAGTTAAGAGTCAAATTTGAGATTCAATAAAGTGTCCAATGGATAAGGCTACTAGTCTACAGTGTTCTTGGCACCTCATGGGGAGGATGCCATCCCCATTGGAGCCTATGTTAGAGTCCTATATTGTAGAGATCTTAGTCATGTTAGTCTTTCTATTTATCTGAGTTTAATTTGTAAATATCAGTCATGGTGTCTAGACTATGGTGGTTTAAAAAGGCATAGATTGGGGGTGAATGTCATGAAAAGCTTGTCTATTTTGCTAAAAATTTAAATTTCTAATGTCATGAAGGATCATGATTAAGGGGCTAACCATAGGGAGTCATTGGTCACCATGGAAGACCAATGGTCACCATCAAAACTTTTTTCCATCATGAGTTAGTCACCTAAGTCTAGGGGTCAAATTACATCAAAGAAATCATTATAAAGGATTGGGCAAATATTTTGTCGGATTTTGAGTCAGTTTAGAGGTCATTTCATGTGTGGTCATGACCTCAGCATGCATACAATGGTCAAGAGGATAGCCTGCTGCATTTTTCCATGCACTGTGCTTTCAAACAAGGTGTTGTACATTCAACATTAGAATTTGAAACTAAGATTTCTACCATCAACTCCACTCCATGACACTTTGGGAGGTTATTTGCGTTCTTTCCTTCATCCAACTTTGTTCAGTTCTTATTCATTAGCATTGAAAAATTGTGGTGTGATCGTGCTACATTGTTGCGCAAAAGAGGTAGGGGCATTGTGTTTGCACACAATGCTACATTTCTTGCCATTTAAAGATCAAAATCGTCGCGCAAGTGCAAACTCAAGCTAATTTTATTCCTTGGTCATGAATGAGTTCTAAATTGCATGCATTAGCTAGCCAAAAGCATAGAAAGCCTACAAAAATAGTTACTTCATCCTCATTGTTCTTTTGTAGTTTGTTGTTCTTTTCTAAGTTAGTTGTGCTTTCTCCTAATTTGTCGCACTTCCACACAATCCTTTATCTTATGCATTTTACATGACCAAGACAACATTTTCCTCTATAGAGCTTCCATATTAAATTTGTGTCGTATGTTCAAACTGAATTGAAGCCTTCCACCTTAACTGTTTTTGCTTAAGAAGCATTTGAAAGCTCATTGCCATGTGTGCTATATTTCTAGTGATACACCTATCCCTATAATTTTTTTGCCACCAGTATAAATATTTGCAAGCTATTTTAGTGTTTTCCTGAAGAAAACGTGTTTCAATTAGTATTTTTGTAGATTTTTCTTCTTAATCATCATCATAGGTTAATTTAGAGAGTCCTTCTTGTCATTACTCTTACAATGGTTGCACAAAACAAGTTTTCCTTAAACCTTAGACTATTAATTGTTGTAAAACAAAAGTCATGTCAACTCCGAAGGAAAGAAAGCACAAGGGAATTACTATTGTCTACTTTGGACCACAAGATCTCACATTTATCAACGTAGAACCAACTATCAAAATGGATTTTGAGCTAGTGGGGTATATGATGTTTTGTGAAAATATTCAAGGGTACAATTTACAATTGACTAAAGAGATTGCCAAAAGCTTTGATGGATTGAAGGATAAGATCAAAACACTTACCTTTCTATTCACTTGGGTCACAATAGAAATTGCAATAGAAATTCTCCTCTAGGGGGGAATAATGGTTCAAGGTCATGCCCCTTGATATCACCCATTATAGATATTTTTTGAAACCTGAACACAAAGACAAGGAGTATGGGTCAATTGTTCCTAAAGAGTATCTATTGTAAAACTACAACAAGATTTTGTAAACTATTCAGAGGTATTTCACATTTGAGGGAAGGTTTAGAAGAGTTTACCAATACCACTTGAGACTATTAATGCATTTCACTGGATAAATCTCCTAAAATTTTCCTTTTCATATATTTAGGAGTCTCTCCAAGATGGAAGATAAATTACAAGGAAGACAAAGTCAAGTTGAACCAAGCCCTTTCCATTTTTCCTTGATTAATTTGTTAGTAGTAGAGGAGTTGAGAAAAAGAAAACAAACATGGTAATCATTTGTTGAGTCATCAAAATTAGTTGATTATTTTCCAACTAGTCCCTTTAGCAAGAAGAAAACAGCCTCAGTACTGATAAAGGAAATTAAATCACTAGATGGAAGCTCAGTGAAGAAGTCCTCATGTATAGTGCAATCTACATGAAAGAAGAAAGGGAAGAAACTAAAATTTTCTCTGGAGGTGGTGGATGCCCCTATGAAACCTCTCACTATGTCTACTACCAAAAATCTACGCTTGGAGTAGACATTTGAGACGATGGATACCATACTAGAAGTTGAGGTGATTGATGATAAGGTTAGGGAAATTGAAAAATTACAAGAAAAATTGAAGAATGCCCATTTCATGATTGCGAAAATGCATCTAGAAAAAACAACTTAACCTAGTGAAGATGTGCTTATGGTTAAAACTACACTAGTTGCTATCAAGTCCAAGGGAAAAGAGAAATTAATTAAAGACGATATTAAGAAGGCAAAAATAGCAGCAAATAGGATTAAAAGATCCTCATCTAAGAAGCCAAAAATCCAAGAAGGGAAGACAATTCAAGAGGAGAAGATGGAGGTCGATGAGGGGAAATACACTTTTAACAAGTCGAGAAGGAAACTGAAGGTGGCTCACCGAGAGATGTCTGAACTCAAGAAACATGGTGAAAGGATGAGAAAGAAATGGAGTGATCTTATAGAGATATATCACCCATCCATGGATGCTTCCAAATATATGTTGAGCAGATCCCTTCCATTTCACATTCAAGTGAGAAATGTATGCAGGTATAACCTATCTATGAGGAAATAACTAAGGGACACTAAATAATAGTTAAAGGTGTTTTAAGATTAAGATAGGTGCAAGCTAGACCTATTGGTTAAGGTAGCCAAAATCTAAATGCTGGAAGGGGTAAAGTAACAAAGTTTTGTTTTTTGTCTCTTACTTAATGTATGTCTATTTGTAGGGTTGGTTTCCAAATGATATTATTTTGCATAAAGTTCCCTATAGTAGCCACATCTAGTAAGAACTCTGAAGATATTTTCAAGAAGTTGTTCTGTAGAATTTTATGCCCTAGCTAGCATTATGGTTTTGGTGTGAAGGTGGACACATAGCATGTTTTAGGAAGGGAATCTTGAAAGGGGTATATGATAAGGTCATTATAGTTCTAGTATCATCATCAGCGTGTGCAACTTGTCTACAAACATCCTCACCACTTATGCCATAAGAAGAATATGACATTGTGTTTCTGAAGTAGGAGCCAAGTTTTTTCCTATAGGAAGATTTGTACTCATATATTGAAAGAGAACATTAATATTTATTTGTATTCCAAAAAAGAAAAAGGAAAAAAGAAAAAAATCAAAATCCATTCTTTAGCTTTAGGATTTTGGTTAAGCATTGATGGTGGTTTAATCATTGATTAACATCAAATTGCAACATTAACATGTTAATATGGTGGGCCCGAATATATTAGAGTTGCATGCAGATTAAAGGTCAAATGATTTGTTGGGAAGAGTAAGACAAGGTTGTCGAGCACATCTGATGGTGCAAATCCGATGACACAACATGCGAGCTGTTTATGCCATCGGGTGCCCTCGTAATCTTCCGTCAACAATCATAGTTTACTACATATCAACGACTCACATCAATTATGGGAGGATGTCAGTGATATTTGTCCCTACGAGTTTGTGCCTCCATAGAACTACAACAGGTGAATGCATATCACCTTGTCACTGCCATCCAATCCTTTCACCATGTCATATTTAGTACAAGCCACATATGATTTATTATTGTTTTCGCCTCATTTTTCCATTTTCCCCATAAATCCTGTTACCCTCATTCCCTTCATTTTATCACTTTTAGTTCTTCATATCTGTAACATGTCATAAATTTCCAACTCAGAGCTCAAGTCATCAATAGTCATCCATAACCAGGTGATTACACATCATTCATGCTTGTTCCAATTGTCAAAATTTCAAAGAAAGTAGTGTTAGTAGGGTCTTTCTCTCACATTCCTCTCAAGGACATCGAGAGGGACCTTTTCAACCCAATTTTCTCCCTGCATTTAATGGAACTTCACAAACATTTCCTAGTCAACTAGAAGGAATCCCTGGTGTATACTGTAGTTGTCATGTTTGGATTTTTTTTTCCATAATTCCCCAAACCCATGTCTTCCCTGAGTTCATCTATTAGTTAATCTCTTCTCT
The DNA here is from genome assembly GCA_000404065.3 of Pinus taeda. Classification (NCBI taxonomy): domain Eukaryota; kingdom Viridiplantae; phylum Streptophyta; class Pinopsida; order Pinales; family Pinaceae; genus Pinus; species Pinus taeda. The sequence continues at coordinate 287,799 of APFE030694565.1, forward strand.
CTACCCACATAAATGTTCTGTGATGAAAAAATTAGGTGAAAATATTTTCCAAGTGTCTTCTCTCTTAATTCAACAAGCCCTTGTTTTTCCCTCTTCAAGTTCTTACACATCGTTTTCAGAGGAAACATTGTTGTCGACTTTCCAAAACCTATCTGCAAATCCTATGCCTAGATGAATTTATTTTAATGACCCCAGGACAAAATTTTCGTATGGAACCTACTCAGTCTTCTTTTGAACTTTTTACCGAAGAGGTGAGGCCAATTCTGTAAATTATTGCTAAGGTTTTGCGAAGGTAGGATACACATGTCATTGACCAAGCCATTGTGGGAATGTTTAATTCAATGTTGCAACCTGAGACAGTATTTGATATACCTTCTTATTGGGAAAAAATGGTTTATTCACAATTAACAAACCTTTGCTCTCATGGGATGTTTTATATTTTACTCATTGGTAACCTATCTCTTCTTATATATTCATGTGGAGAGATTTGTGTACTTGGGACTGAATATTATGGACATACATAAAATGAAGCAATCATTGGGGAATTGGATAGATACCATAAGAAGTCATGCTCATTATAAGGGGTTTATATATTAAACTACTTCTTTCTTGTGATTTTCTTATTCCATTATCAATAGATATCGCACACCTTGTATTTTTCAAAATGCTTAATCTCTCCTTCAACTTAGCAAGGATGTTAAAGTGGGTGATTGGTTCTAGTTTGAAGATCATGCTGAGTTTAGACTATATGGAGCTGATTTTTCCCCTTACGGACTCCCTAAATTTGTGCCTATGAGGTTGTTTTATTTGTAGGTCATCAGGTAAGTTTAAATATTGATCATGTGCATTTTGTCCCTACAAAGAAGGGACATTTGTTCAAATTTCCAAAGACAACTAATCCTTTTATTGTGAACAACAGGTAGGCTGGAAGAAGTGCAAGAAATTCTTGAAGGTGTGAAGCTACAACTAGGTGAAAAATGGTCAATTCACCCTCTCCATATTATTTCTAATAGAAGAGTTGAGAATTCTTATGCCCCTTATATACATGAAGCTCGACTAGATGTAGAAAATTTGGCAAATGGAGGCCAGATAAGTATACTAGGTGGAATGTGTTATATGTGGACCTCATAATCCTTTCCAAAGATTGCAAAAAGGGTGGTGACCATCGAGAATTGAAAGAAATAATCTCATTGGGAGGGACTACAAAGACTAACCTCTCTTAACTATGATACATTGCACAACGTACCAAAAATCTGAGTTTAACTAAGGTGTGGGGTAAACAAGAGGCTCCATAAATGTTTTTAAGAGTGGATTAAATGATGCACTCCTTTCACCCACATCTCCATCCATCAACACCCCCAATGTCCTTAAAAAAAACTTTGATGGCTAAATTGTACGAAGGTTAATCCCTTGAACAATGTTGGTGTTGAAATGTCAACGAGTGAATGGGTGACCTTGATTGGTTCTAGGGGCTAACAGAGAATCTGATCCACCCAAGGTACTCCCTACTAGAGAATGATGGGGTCATAAGCCACATGGGATCCTCCCTTTGGCTGCTAATGATGTACGGTCCAATGGCCCGAAGGTAAGGATGAAACATACTCACTTGCTCCCATCTCTAATCTCTACTTCCTGACCGGTTGACCAACCCCCCACCGCCAAGTACCATATACTCTAACTCCTAAACCCTTCACTTGGCCAGTCATTCCCCTTTCAAATATATAATAGCTAGTTTCCCTAGATCTCTTCCTCCCGATAGATATTATACAGTCTCGGTGAAAATATTCCCACCTAATCGCCTAAGGAAGGTCTACTGCTATGTGTCCCTGAAACGTAAAAGGAACACTCCCCAACATCACTTTCAGTGATTCTAGTGGGCTCCAAAGATGGAGACCAAATCTGTAGTCATCACGATCAAAGTATCAAAGAGAACTACTGAGTCAGCAGGGTATACTGAAACCGAGGAGAGCCATGTCAATATAAAAGATAGGATTCAAGGTCACGAACAAGAAGAAGAAGAGGAAGATGAAGTGGGGATAAAACTAGAAGCACTAGTTCTAGATCATTCAAGCTTTCAGATCAACCTTGAAAATCCTCCAATAGCCACAACTTCTCCCACAACTGAAGTAGCTATTCTTGATCCTTAAGACATTGCTTCTGCTACAGGATCCAGTTAGCCTATAGGAAGAGCTATTAACAAAATAAAAAAAAAGGTTAAAGAAATAATACATAGATCCACGGCTACCCAATCAACTCCTCGGTACACCAGACTACTTGCTCCTATGGACCTCGAGAAGGATGAAATGAGAATTTCACTACAACACCCATTAGTGCATGTCTTGCCTACACGACCTTAGTTCAAGACCTTGGATGTCTACCTAAACCTAGTAGCTATCCCTTTGTTAGATAAGGTCAAGCTACACAAGTAGTTTGGGAAAATTTTATATAATGATTTGGGTAAAAACCTCATGATTATGAATAGAGCTGAGACATGTATATGAAAGATCTCAAAAAAAAATAAATAGAGAAGGCCAACTCTAGAGCTCTGTATCTCTAGAAGGGGTCATACAAAGAGTTGATAATTAAACTAGCTATCAACCTAGATGATAGGTCAACAGTAGAAGCCTTTCTATAGTCAACTCAAAAGGAAAATTAGGAGCTAAGGCATTGGCTAAATATGCCTGCTCGTGAACATATTAAGACAAAGGAGCTAGCACAAGTAGAGATACAGAAAGAGAAATTGATGAAGGAGTTGGTAGAAAGTAAAGATAAAGTATCAGAATTGGAGGAAACTATGAATGATTTGCAAAAAATATCGATTCCCATGTATGTAAAATAGTAGTGATTGAAGATCCCTAGAACCTGTTGATCATCTCACTCAAGCTTTGAACGAGCTTTAACTTTATGAAGGTGAAATAAAAAAGACACAAAGGGACTTGGACACTGGCAAAGCTCAGCTAGAACAGAAAGAGAAATAGCTACAAAAATTAGTTATTAATGCTGAACGAGTAACTAAACAACTATAGGCTACCACATAGGAGATAGCTAAAATGAAGGGAAAACTAAAGGGTAACATGTCTCTCCTTGAAGCTAGGTAGTTGGTGTGGGATGAGGTCATTGAGGAAATGAATTGCAGCTGGGAACATGTAACTTTGATACATGATCACAAGTTCCTTAGTGCAGAGAGTGGACCACAAATAACATGGATAAAAAGGTGATTATAAGGAACTCCCATTTTCTCTAAAGTTAATTCATTTCTTCAATGAGAGGCCAATTGAAGAGATGAGGTGAATAGACATAGAAGATAGATTCAATGTAGTGGAGGAGGTCTCTAAGGTGATTTCGAAAGAAGAAGCCCATGCTAGATCAGAGAAGAGCTTAATTAGAGTACAAAAGGACATGGCTTCCTTCAATGAATAGTTTGATCAGATAATACAGGTTGTGTTAGGTCTGGGGTCACATGGGGAATTGCTATCTTAGGAGCAATATAATAAAAAAATGATAGAGGCAAAGATGAGGGTAGGATCATCTCATAAGAAAACAACCATGCTTAAGGGTACAACTGTAGTAAATTTCTTGAAGAAGGAATTTTAGTTACTTAGGATGGTTAGGAGTCTTTTTCATCATAGGTTTGACTACTCAGGGTTGATTGATCTAAATATTAGCTACAAGTGGTTCAGTTCTGATCCTTAATCCCCTCCAGTGTTGTGGCAACGGGTCACGTAGTTTGTGAATCCACCACTCATATAATCAACCATTCCTTATGCTTCGCACGCTCCTTATCAGGCTTCATCTCCTCGTAATTAATGAAGATAATCCAATGTATGCCAGCCTTGGCATTTCATTTACTTTAGTGTTATTCTTACTCATGTTTTTCATTTTATCTTGTTATATCAGTACATTATGGTTAAAACAGTTGTGCATTCACACACGATGGAATTTTGAGTACTGTTTTGGAATAATGAATGAAATCAAGAAGGAATATCTCTCTAATGGCCTCACTCTATTGAAATAGGCATATATATACAATTTTTTATAAACAAAGAAAGGTTCATGATTTTGGAAGGAAACTTTGTGTTGTTTTGAGAACACTCTAGTTCTTTCAATGTATATGTTATCTAGAATGTTAATTCATATCAATGGTGATTCCTTCATTTCAGGACTACAATATGTCTCCTCTCTTCTATAATTTCATAAATGTTCATGCTCTTCTTAGATTTCGTGTTAAGTAGTTGCTAGACATGTTTCCTCTCTTTTACAGATTCATTTGAATTAAGATGTTAATGAAAATGGTTGTATGAATTTCAGAAGCTAGATCTTTATATGCGCTCTATGCGTCTTCACATCCACTATTCTTCCATAGATTCCATTCTTTATGATTCCATATAAGTGTAGAATAGTTGATATATCAAGCTCTATATGATAAATTTCTTCTTTTATTTCTTATGTTGTCACATTCACATTAAAGGAAATGAGTTTTGAGTCCTTGGATGATTTTGGCCTATGTTGATTGATACTTTATATCATTGTATACCTCTTATGTATAAAGAACTCATGGACTATGTCTTTCAAATTTTTTTCGAACCCACTAAATTGAATTTGTAAGAAATATCACAAATGGTGCTTTAACTCCTTTGAAGAATTATCAAAGATGCACCAGATTCAGATTTACTAGGTACTAGTCTCTTTGCAATCTAGAGGTTGTCTCTAGAATCAACAACATATTTTTTCACCTTTGTTGGGGAACGTATGAGATAACTTTCCCCTGGTATATGACATTCAAGCACTCTTTATTAAGGTGAGCAAATACATTTGGATTGCTGATTCATCACCTTGGTGACTCCACTATCCAAATCTTAAGAATCTGGATTTTAGGAGACCCCACACCCGTTCAAATACATCTCAAGAGAGAAATCCATATGTATATGATATGGAGAAGTTAATCGTCAAGAGAGTTTGGAAGAAAAAATTCCTAACTACTGATGCCCCTGTCTCATTATTTCTTAAAGCCTCCTCATCCAACTCTCCACACACCATTATTCATTGCTCAGAATTTACTCCTAGAGTCTTAACCTATCCTTCTGAAAGCAATTTGATACACAATATCCTTCCCTCTGAAGTCAAGGAAGAAGAAGTTGTAGTTAATACTCCTTCCTTCTTGATTCCTCCTCCCCTTGAGATCGGAAAGGGAAAATCCATTCTCACTGGAAGTCATACTCATCACATAAACAATTCCATGAGTCTCATCCCATATACTCTTTTAGATGTTGTCATAACGTAGGGACCTATGAAAAATTTAGAACTGCCAGCATTAATACAAATGGCAGCTCAAGGCTTTCTACTAAAAAAGTATTCCCTATTAGACTTGCCTCAAGCTCTGAGCGCCATGCCACAATACTACCTTAAACTCTTACAAAGTTTCAATGGAGAGGATGAGATCTCAACATAGAGACATATAGATATTTTATATGCATTTGCAGAGAATCTAAATTTTGAACACTTAGATGTGGTATTGAGGCTCTTTGTTCAATCCCTTGATGGAGAGGCTAGAAGGTGGCTTAAATATTTACCAAATTCTTCCATTTCTACTTGGAAAGAGCTGGAGAACTCCTTTATACAGAAGTGGGGAGAAAAGCGAGATCACAGATATATCCTAACAAAGTTTAATGCTATAAATAAAAAACAATATGAAGATATTTTAAAATGTATAAAGAGGTTTAACAAGCAATACAACAATCTTCTCGTTAAAATCAAACCTCACTAGGTTACTTCCCAGGTAGTATTTGCTATGGATTTTGAATCTGAGTTTGGTTTTAAAATAAGGTAGAGGAATTCTCATATGATGTATCAGATACAAATTGATGCCCTTGAGGTGGAGTCAAATTTCACATCTATGGGAAAGGTGAGAGGCAAGATTGATCCTGATGAAAAGAAGAAAGTAAAAGAAGAAGTTTCTTCCTCTAGTCAAGGAAAAGAATCATGGGAACAAAAGTGTTGGGTGTTGAGCCTGATTATATTTTGTATTCAAAGGTATCATTGCATTATACCCCAATTCGTAATGGGCGGCAATGCCACCCATAAAATATTCATTGTAGGAGGGGTCCAAAGGGGGGGGGGGTGGCTGCGACCTTTGGGAGCCCCCTCCTTGGTGGGGTGATCGGGGGTAGTTCCCCCAAAGCTAAAAATAGATGTAAAATTGCCTTTTAAAATATTGTAATTTTGTATTCAATTTGGGCAATTCATTAGGCAGAGATCTGATGGTAGAAGTTATGTTTAATTTAGGGATTTTTTTCCCTAGAAGGCAACCACTCGCTATATATGAGGGAATTGTATTGCATCTATGTAGATCTATATTTTGCGTGAGGAGGAGATATGAGATTGAGAGCAAAGAAGGAATTACAGTGGATCTGCTGTAGGTTGTGTCTCTTCAGTTTGCTGGATAATATAAAAGGAAGGACTGGTTGTTTCTCCATCGACGTAGCCCAACCTAGGTGAACCATGTATATGTTTTTCTGTGTTTATATTTCTGCAATATTTTATGTGTTCCATTTCTCTATACTATATAACTTTCTAACAAAAGGTTAGAGGAAATAGACAAGTTAATAAAAATATTATCACATAAACTAGTTAAACTTAAACTAGAGGGTCACGATATGGATGCAATGATGAAAGATGGAGAGATAAGTGACTATTGTAAACAATTTGTAGATTTCATGTAGGCCCAACTGAATAGTGAGTATGATCTCTGGTCCTCAAGGAAAATGTCATGAGAAAACTACCATCACGAAGGTGTTCCTTCCAAAGAGACACCTAGATCTCCTTACAAGGGAAAAGGGCCCTTAGATCCAAATGTGTCAAAGAAGAAGGAATTTCTAAATCAATATTTAGATAAGCCTGAGCACTGAAGTACAACATTTTTGAGAAACATGCCTATGCTCTAGTCAAGCCATTGAAGGCATTCAGAGTCTATGTCTTGTAGTCCGACATTATAGCATATGTTCCAATAGTAGCAGTCAAAGAAATTTTGGTGCAAGGAGACAGCAAGGGAAAAAGAGGATGGCGGATCGATAAGATTCAAGTATAGGACATCAAGCCTACAAATCTTATCAAAGGGCAGGGATTAGCCAAAATCCTACCAAAATCCAACTGCTAGGCACTCGGGATTAATTTGTTGACAGGATAGGATGAAGTAGAAATATAGCAGTCAGACATAAAAAATTCAATTCAAAAGGTTCATGTCAAATATGAAACATCAGCCTGGTATAAGAACATTTTTCATTAATTTCTATTTCTAAGGTTCCCCTTAAAAATGGAAAAATCCAAGTACCAAACACTAAGACTACAGGGTCATGTTTTTTTCATATCTAATGGTTAGCTCTATTGGAAAGACCTTGCTGGGATTTTACTGTTGTGCCTGGTGGAGGCTAAAATTAAAGAGGTAATGGAAAAGTTCCATAATCAAGTTTGTGGGGGAAATTGTAGATGGAAAACCACTGCTCACAAGATACTGAAGGCCAGTTCACTCTCACATCCGAGCTTGTTAGAAATATCAGATCTTTGCTAAAAAGCATAAGCTAGCTCCCCTGCCTTTGATCCCAGTGTGTATTGAAGATCCTTTTAGGTAGTGGGGACTAGATTTCATAGGAGAGATAAATCCTCCTTCCAGTGTTCAACATAAGTGGATACTCACAGCCACTGACTACTTTACGAAATTGGTGTAGGTTTTCCTAGCCCAAAATGCAATGGACTTGGTGGTTATAAAATTTTTAGAAGAAAATATCATGTCTAGGTTTCGTTTCCTTATGAACATTGTAATAGATAATTCTTAGGTTTTTAAGTTAGCCAAATTCATCAGCTTTTGTCGAAAGTTTAATATTATATTTGGTCATTCTACTACATACTACCCCCTAAGAAATGGGCTAGTTGAGTCCTCCAATAAGACTGTGGTGAGGATATTGAAGAAAATGATTGCCGAAAATCAGAGAAATTGAGACTCTCAGCTGAAATTCTCTCTATGGGATAACAAGGTTACTCCTAAGTGATCCACAACAAAATCACATTTTGAATTAGTCTATGGCAAAGTAGTAATATTACCAATACAACTAGTAATGCCAGTCATGAGAATACTACAAGATATAGAGGAAGAACCAAATGCTTTAACCTGAAGGATAAACCAGCTGGTGGAACTTCACGAAATAAAAGAAAACGTTAGATAAAAATTGGTTAATTATCAACAGAAAATGAAATTTTTGTTTGACAAAAAGGTAATGGATAGACCTCTTCAACCTGGTGATCTAGTTTTTGTAGGAATTTACAAGGTAAGTTCATTAATTTCTATTTCTAAGGTTCCCCTTAAAAATGGACCTTACAAATGAACCTTACAAATGACCCTCCATGCTCTTTAGATAGAGATCATGGACCAATCGAGTGTTAAGCCACCGATCAAGTGTTGGTAATACCAAGGAGAGAATGAACCATCAAATCACTTCATGCCTAGAACATATCATGACCGTTGGATTGTAGGTTACAAAAAATACATAGTAGAGAAACACACTTTACCTAACTATACACTAGACCAAGTTATACTTAACTATTTCTTATGTGTCGAAATATCCTAACATCCCCCCTTAAGAGAAACTTGGGATATGATTGAAGGATGTACAAAGATGACACAGTAGGAGAAGGAAGGAGGCATTAGAGACTATCCACCCTTAGTGACAACTTCCCGAACTCCAACCATAAATTAAATTTTAGTAAACTTCGCCTCTATGGGAGCCTTTGTAAAGATATTTGCAACTTTATCATTGGTTGAACAATATTTCACTTCAAGAACATGGTCATGAATGAGCTTTCTGATGAAATGCATGTGCATTTCAATGCATTTATTGCACTGATGTTGGACTAGATATTTGCATAGTTGAATGGCACTTTGATTATGACACCAAAGTGTAGTCGAATGATGTTGCTGAAAACCAAACTCTGACAGAATTTGACGAAGCCACAGGGCTTCCTTACTAGCTTTTATGGTGCCACGGTACTATTCTTTTACTAAATAAAGAGAAATGTCACTTTTTTTCTTGCAATCCCATGCAATAAGTCTAGAACCAAGAGTGAATACATAACTAGCAGTAGAATTCAGATCATTAGGGTCACTAGCCCAATCAGAATCAGTGAAACCAACCAATAGAGGAGATGCTTTTTCACTTTAATGAATCTCAAACTGAACTGTACCTTGAACATAATGAAGTATTCTTTTAGCTGCTTTATAATGAATTTCATGTGGGTTTTCCATAAACTGAGAAATAAGACCAACAATAAGGAAAGGTCAGGATAGGTATGGGTCATATACAAAAGACTTCCAACTAGCTAACAATATAAGGTAGCATTAGCTTCAAGGGAAGTTACTGAAAGTTTGGCTCCATACTAAAAGGGAGAAGGGGATGGCTTACAATCTTCAGTGTGAAAGTGGAGTAGAAGATCACACATGTACTTTGACTCGGAAAGGGAAATACTTTCTTTGGATTGCAAGACTTGAAGACCAAGAAAATAATGAAAGTGTCCTAAGTCTGTCATTTCAAACTACATTTTAAGACCAGACTTCACATGGTTTATAATGTTTGGATCACTACCAGTAAGTATAATATCATCAACATAAATAACAAGAATCATAAGAGATTTACCCACTTTCTTTGTGTAGACAGTATTGTTAGAATGACACCTATAAAAGCGAGTATCTAAAAGAAAGCCATCCATTTTGGCTCATCCACCAAACTAGGCTCATACGACGATATATTTTAGCAAACTTTACATCTCTTCTAATGATAACATTTTTGGATTTAGGTTGAAGAAGTCTATATCCTTTGAAATCTTCAGAATATCCAACAAAAATACATTTCTTGCTCTTAGGTTCTAAGGCTTTATGTTTCTCATCTGGAATATGGGCCGATGCTTCACTTCAAAAAACACGAAAGTGACTTACATCTAGTTTAATTGAGCTCTATGCTTCTTCTGGAGTGATATTCTTTAAAACCTTAGAAGGAGTGTGATTTACTATGTTATTTTCACAGTTAATTTCTTTTGCCCACAATTTAAGACTAAGTCCTTTAGATTGAACCATACAATTATCCATTTCTTTTATGGTGCAATTATTTCTTTTAGCTACACCATTCTTTTGTGGAGTATATGGATTAGTACGTTGCAATTGAATTCCATGCTCAATGCAAAAGTTGATGAGTTTGTTGTTAACATACTATCCACCATTATTAGATCTTAGCTTAAGAATTTGATGTCCAAATTTTTTCTCAACAAAGGCCTTAAAGGCTAAGAACATGTTAAAGATTGTACTCTTGAGTTTTAAGAAGTATAACAAAGTGTGCCTAGAGAAATCATCAATGAAAGTTAAAAAATACTTATAGCCAGAGAATGAAACAACTGTAAGTGGACCACATAAATCGCTATTGACAAGTTGTAAAGGGGTTGAGACGTACCAAGAGACATGTTTTTCAAAAGTATCTCGATGATGTTTTCCGAGTACACATGTGGAACAAACACCATCTCTACATGATACCATAGGAGGACCTATCACCATATTTTCTTTAAATATATTTTGAATGGAGCGGTAGTTTAAGTGACCAAATCGCTCATGCCAAAGTTTTCTCACTTCATCATTATGAGCAAAAAATATCGAGGGAAGAGTTGATGACCCAAATTCATTAATCTTGTACAACCTTATAGAATCATCAACAATGCTAGTAGCTAAAATCTATGTAGTATCTCATTGGTCCTTAATTGCAACATCATGAGGCGAAAGTTCAACGATTTTATAGTCACTTGAATGAGTTATCTAATATACAGATAGAAGGTTATAGGATAAGGTAGGAACACATAAATTATAATACGTCATTAAATTGACCATTGCCTAGATGAATAGTTCCAGTGCCTACAACACTAAGATATCTATCATCACCAAGATATATATTTTTAGTGTTACAATCATTTAAAAAGAAAAACATGGCTTTGTTTTTGGCCATGTGATAAGAAGCTCGAGAATCAATGAGCCACTGATGAGAATGAGAAGAAGAAGATGCATTTAGTGCATAACCAGACTGAGATGCTTGACAACCACATGTAGAAAGTGCTATTCTTGAAGATGAAGTTGAAGTTGAAGTTGAAGAGTGCTCCAAATGGATGTTATTCTTCTTCATTACTTCTTCCAAGGCTTCAATATTCTTAAATAATTTTTAAATAATTTGGATTCTAAGTCGCCATCATGATTACAAAAGTTGCAATGTTTATCAATCTTACTCCCTTTATTTTTATTTGCCTTATCATTTTATTGAAATGATTTTTCATTTTGAGACTGAAATTACTTAGGACCTTTGTTTGGTTTAGGACCATTCTTTTTAGGATGTTTCTTCTTAGTATTCTTTGAATTTGGTTGTTGCTAGGATGTTAAGGATTTCTTAGAAGAGTTTCCAATATTAAGAAGACTAAGATGTAAGAGTTTTTCTTGCTTTCTTATTAAGGAATCACAAAAGGGATCAAAAGAGGGGGAATTGTAGGCTTGTCCTTGAGACATAAATGCTTCTCAAGTAGAATGGAAGGAGGAAACAAACACATAGTAGGCTGGTACTAACTTAGTAAGAATGGAATAAATAAGGCCACCATCATCTTTCTTAACCTTAACACCTTCCAAGAGAAGTCTATGGGTCTTGAACTTATACAAAAAATATTCAATGGAATAAAAATTATTGGGGTCCATTGTAAGAAACTCATTTTCGAGTTGATGGGATCTAATTTCATTTTTAATTCCAAAAACGTTATTGAGATGTTTCATTGCTTCAAGTTCTGTGATATGGAATTTAAGTTATGGAGAAATAGACATCCCTATCAACCCACATGCTTGAACTTTATTATTTTCCCATTTGGCCACCTTATCTTCATCTTTAGGTTTAGATTCTTGGCATAAGGCTATTCTATAAAGACCTTTACTTATAAGTAAATCCACAATGTAAGATAACCATTGGAAGTAGTTGGTGATGTCAAGAATAACTAGGCATGGACTTTACATTTAAAAAAACATTGAAGCCAAAGATTCTAAAACTAAGTGTTACAATGGAAAGATCTCGAAAAATTAGGCCGATTCAAAAAAACATCTTTGAAAATGGCTTCTAGGTGGAGAGGTTATGGCATTTTGAAGAAAAGTTGTTGAAAATTTTGATGAACTATATGAATGTTGGGAAGTGAACAATAATGTTATATTTAAAAAAATCCCCCCGTCCCCCACATTTCCAAACTTAATCTAATTAGCTCACTTTTAAAAAAAGATTAATTTATGTGACCCACTTTTATAAATAAGTGAAAGCCACTTTTACAATGGTACTTTATGAACTACCCACTAAATTGTAACTTAAATAAAAGATAAAGTGACTTCGAAATTATAAGTGACCCACTTTTTATAATGAGTGAGACAAATTTTAAATAAAGCAACTTTAAAACATAAGTTACATATGCATTTTGAAAAAGTAACTCAACGAAAAGAAAGACTTGAACCGAAGACCTATATTCTCATGAAGTAAGTTTGGACCCAGTGAGGTAGTTTAAAAGGTTAGTAATTTTTGAAAAGGAGGAAGGTTTTTACTTTTTGTTTTTGCTCACTGAAGCATTGAAGTGTGTGTTTACTTGAAAAACCAATTTTTGCCTACAAAAAAAAAAATCACACAACCCAAAACGAACATGAGAAAGAAATCCAAGCCTTGCGCCTTAAAGTTAGATTTGGCCAGAAACTAAATATTTTCCTCAATGTTTTTGATTTTATGAGATCACACTAAGGTGAAACGAAAAAGCGCATACACATGAGAAAAAACCTTTCTTTCTATTTCTGGTTTTCCTAGATCACACAGAGTCGTCAGGCAAAGATCATACACAGAAATGAAAGGTATAGATCTGGTAATAAAAGAAAAAATTATAGAAAACTATAAGCTAAAATAAACAGAGAGATAAATAACTGTAACTGCAATAAAGACTGTATAACTCTAGATCTTAAAAATGATGTAGCTAGGGCTTCTAGAAACCCTTTCGCGTGAAATGAAAGGGATTCCTCATTGAAACATATGCTCCTAGCACAATAGAGCAATTCTCTAAGCCTGAAAGCGATCAGAAATAATAGATCTAGGAAACGGCAGTTGGATGCAGTTGTACTGGCTTCGGATTTGGATCACCAATGGATGCAGCCCTTGAATAGCCCTGATACCAGGTAGGAATTTACAGGGTAATTTCCTTATATACAACACCAAAGGACACCGCTCACAAACAAATTATAAATTAGTACACTAGTGTTCTTGACATGGTTAAAACCCTCAAAAAGGGAAACAATCCATGGCCTGAGCCAATGTGATCACTTCATGAAATTTATTAATGTAAAATAAACAAAATTTACAAAAGCTTCTCTCATGAATGGTCACCTTACAAATGACCCTTCATTCTCTTTAAATAGAGATATTGGACCAATCAGGTTTTAAGCCACAGATCAAGTGTCAGTAATACTGAGGAGAGAATGAACCATCAGATCACTTCATGTCTAGAACATATAATGACTATCGTATTGTAAGTTACAAAAAGTACATAGTAAAGAAACACACTTTACCTAACTATACATTAGACCAAGTTATACTTAACTATTTCCTATGTGTCAGAATATCTTAACAGTTTTGAGATGGGAATATTCGAAGGGAGGAAAAGGGTAAACATGGGAAGTTTGACCCATTTTAGTTTGGCCCCTTCAGAATTTCTGAAATAAAAGGAAATAATACTTTTCTACTGGAAAATATGGAAGGAGAAACACTTGAACTACTAGTAAATGGGTAGTTCCTCAAACTCTATTTCCAGCACTTAATGTGCTCTTTCCCTAATTCATTATAAATACTGGTGTGCTATATGTAAATATTTATAATGTTCCAAGATATTGTTGCTTTATTTTCCTAAAGTTTTTTTTTCAAGCTCCATGCCTAAGGAGAAGATGTCAAGCTATATGTTCTATTGATGTCAATACCCCATCCCCAGTTGGAGCTAATGTTATCTCTAGACCTCATAAGCCTTTCCAAATATTAATCAGAGGGTGGTGACCATCAAGAATTAAAATAATAAGCTCATTGTGAGGGACTTCAAATACTAACCTCTCTTGTTGCTAATCCACTACACAACGAACCAAAAATCTAAGTTCAACCAAGGTGCACGGTAAACAAGAGGCTCCATAGTTTTTTTTTTTAAGAAGGAGTAAATGGTGTGCTCCTTTCACGCAAATCGCCATCCATGAACACCCCCAACACCCTTAAAACTAGCTCTGATGGCTAAAGTGCATGAAGGTTTATTTGGTGAAAAGTGTTGACATTGAAATGTCATCAATTTAATGGCTGGCCTTGATCGGTTATGGGGGCTAAAAAATAACCCATTCCGCCTTAGGTACTCCTCATGATCTAAGGTCCAGTGGCCCGATGGTAAGGATGAAACATACTCATCTGCTCCTGCCTTTGAACTCTGCTTCTCGACTAGTTGACCAACACCCCACTGTTGTTGGGTGTGACTTCTATACCTGTTTTCTACACTCTCTTTCCCTAGTTTTGATCCTATTTTCCTGCAGACCCATGAAGATTCATATGTTAATGATCTGATACAAAGATCTAAGACAATTAATAAGGTATTACAGACTTATGTGCATGGATTAGTCTATGTCATTATATGCAATGGATAAATAAGATTGAAAAATGCATAGACAATGAAGCAGTAACAAAACATAATAGATAACGCATGTCACAAAAAATTTAATAAGGAGTTCACCCATTACTCCTAGGCTACATCTCCTGGTCCAGCCTTTAGTGGTGGCCTCTCTATTATGTCTTCAAGCAGAGTTTTGTTTACAATAATGAGCTCAATTTGAGCCTCACACACAAACAAAAATACAATAATAAGAGCTTACTTGAATCCCTCAAGTTCTTTATGAGTACACAGACTCCCCTAATGCTCTCTGTCCTAAACTTTGTCTTGGAATTTGCCTGAATACTGCTCCCACCTCTCATGTTCTCTGTTTTTGGTCTTTTAAAGCCAATGGCACTACTTGTTTGTTTCATATCCTTGGCTCTCAGTATCCTTGGCCTCTTGCCCACTTCGAATCCCTCTTACAACATTATGCAATCATCACTTAACGCCCCAAAGTGGAGGTGGCCACCATTCTGTAACGTAAGAATGCCTTGGGCCTCTCGAACCTTTGAAACTGTTGTGATCTACTTCCATAGTGGAAAATGCATTCTAACAGAGAAATTCACCAAAAACATGATATGTCAGGGTTCAAAAGTCCTTCAATACACTTCATTCCATTATCGGGTCCACCTATCAGTCACTATCACACATTGAAATGGCTTTGTATCTACGTATTTTGTTTAATACGAAAATACATTAAAAATGTTGTAAACTCCACATTCCCGGACCTGAATGTTGTCCAATATCATTAATAAACCCTTTTGGGTCCTCAACATCACATCGATGCTTTTCCCTTTGGTTTTTTGTTTGTTCACAAAAATGTGATTTACAAAGGAAAACTCAGTTTTCCAGACTTAAAAATATATGTGATGCTACCTATTATATTATCAGGTCCGTAATATCGATGCCTTTATTGTTATTGGCCTCGCTCTATTGCAAAGTTCTGATGTGATGCGGTGATGCGATATATCTCAATCGCTCATTGCAATAACCCTTTCGTCATTTGTAAGTGCTTCTGCAATTACCCAATAGCAATCCATTGATATAATATGGGCCATCAATCTATGCACTTGATCGATGGTCCAAATTAACTCCGCCAATTTCCGTCACATGCCTTATGTGGATCTCGCTGATTCTGTTGATTGTTGTCGTGAGTCTCATGTGGATCCTGCTAATCTCCTCCAAAGGTCATTGACGATTGCGATTGTCGATCCGATCTGGACTGTTGATTGGCCAGATCAAACAGCTACTATGCATCACTTGTTCTGCCTTCAATTACTCTGTTTTTTTCACGATTTCACAGGTTTGGACCTCTCGATAGTGTTTCTCCTCCGTGCTAAGGGTGTCCCTCTTATGATAATTTTGATCTTTTAAGGGATTTTTGGCCTTGGGCACAAGTTTTAAAAGTTTCATGAAGACTTAGAGGGCATTCTTGGATCCGTTTGGATCATGCCTTCCCACTGAAAAAAATATTTTGGGCCACCAAAAGTTGGTTTTCAGGCATCAATCAAGTGAGGATACAACTGTCTCACTTGTCCAATCTCTATCCATTTTGCATTGTTGGGTTTTGAACCTTTGAGTCCAATCCTTGGGTACTCAACATACCCTCTACACATTGTCTTCACCTTCCTATCCAGAACTGTATCTTCCTGCAACTCATTGCAGTATTCAAGTAACAGATCATCAATGGAAGGAAATTAACTTTTCTCTTCAGGATCTTCAATTAATGAAGGTTCAAATAGTCTTAAATTTTCTGCATTTACTACTGAATAGATATGCATGTATGCTGGAAGATCAAGGTGGAAATCATTCTCACCAATTTTCTCAAGTACCTTAAAAGGTCCATACTTTATTGGTTCCAACTTCTTTCCTTCACCTTGTATTCTGTCCTTGCTGATATACAGCTAGACTTGATCGCCAACTTGGAAGATGTATATACTCGACGGTACGTGGGAGCACAAGTTCGTATTGGCACTTGTCATCTCAAAGAGGAAATATCACCCAACCTACGATGAAAGTGATAGTTACCAGGCTTTACGACATAGGAATATGTCTCTAGCCTAGACTTCTAAATGTTGTGCGTTAGGTTCCAAAGCGTTTTTATGTTCATTGAATTTATTTTACAGTTGATATTTCTTAAGAAGTTTTCCTTTAAGGTTCACCACGTGATGTAGACATACAATTCCTAAAAATGTAATCTAAGATGATAAACAGCTGTTTACTCTTCTTTTTGCAATGAAAATCCTAGCTACTAGAGAAAGAGAAGTGAGATTCTTTCAACATAGAGCAGAGAGCACACACTAGACGCGCTATCCTAAATCGAAATCAACAAGCAATATAAATGCAAATGCACATGCATGTATTTGTTTTTTCACTTTCTTAATGTATGAATGACAAAAAGAATGCTAAGTACAAATCTTAATTATCTTTTCTTTCAAAGTGACAGTACTAACAATTTTCTCTTCAAAAGATGAAAGGAAGACAAGGACAACACTTTGCCATTGTGAATTGAAAACTTCTTTCGACACTTGAAATACTATTAATTCAAATCAAATACAAAAGTAACGGTGTAATCGACCATCCAGAAGAGTAGGATTCTTTTCTTTGACTGAAAACGACACTTGCGACACTTTCAAATCAAAAGACGACAATTTTATTAAGCTACTATTTGTAAAGGAGAACTGTAAATGGCGAAAAATACATAAAAACATTCATAATTCTTTGTACAATGGAGGCTAAATAATGCAAAGGAAGGGAGTTTCCATAGTGGTATATTGACCACAGACAACAAAACTCATGAATAAAGATGAAGATAATGAAGAAAAACCAAAATATGGAGGTAGAAACAGTCTTATCTGATCATCGCACTTGTAACACAGGGAAACATGGATGCATTTCACCTACTGCACACGGGAGGTGTGATGCATCCAGATTGCCTAAAGGAGATAGTTGGATGGTCCAAGGAAGAGACTTTAACTTGGTTTTTTATCACAGTTTGCAGCTTAGTTCAATAATTTAGGCGAAGCTAATGATAGTCAGTACATACAAATCATAGGGGCTGATATAATGAGGTTACTTGAGCCACCACCAGGGCAATTAGGATTTTTTCAAATAAATTGTTCAGTTTATTAACAAAACTTGGAGATGGACTGAAGCAGCATTGATCTACTTTGCTGTTGCATAGCAAAAGTAGTTCAAAGGCTAGCTTGCTTGACTTCAAGCTCCGTCTGTAGTTTATAAAGCAAACAAATATAAACAATCAAAGAAGATATTCGCTCCCCAGTGGAGTTTCCATTTTGTTATTGGGAAATCTAGTGTCCATTCAGAGTTGCTAGTCCCACTAAGACAGGTAGCTATCTTAGAAACAAACAAACTAAAGTTACTTGCATTTTCCTTTATGAGAAGTAGATGAGAGAGAAGTAGAGAGTACCATCCTCAGTCTTTCACTTAGCTCCTTACTTGTTTCCTCTCCCCTCTGACAGATCTTTGCTCCTCCTCCCTTGCTTGCTCCGCTTCAAAGAGCATCTGTAAAGTCAAAGCAGCATAACACCATCAAAGCACAGAGATCTACAATCATAAACAATATAGGACCAGATATATATTGACGACACAAATGCATATATCAACTAGGACATACAAAAATGTGGAGGAAAACTCAAATAGCTTTATTGATAGAAAGAGTAGAAGAGAGGATTACAACCCATTGATCTAACCCAGCATCATCCTCCTAGCATGAAAGCCCTTATTCACCTCATGAAAAACTTATATCACCCAACACTATAATGTTTCACAAAGAAACCAACAACACTTCCTAACATACAAGATTCCAGCCTCTAGATCTTTGGGATGAGGGATCCATATATGGATGTTTGCAGGTGGGTGAGTCAGCTTCTGGGATTTTGATTAGTGTGCTCTCTAATAGTTCTTGGTTCCACTTGGAGATTCATGATCTCTTACTCATCCATGGGTGAATTCATAGAAGCAAGTGTCAAATGGGCAGTTTCTAGAAGATTCTCTAGGTTTCGACCTAGCCAATTGCTTTTGCCATTTTTATGCTCTTGCTCATCGCACCCCAGAGAAGGGCTTTTCAGTATGCATCGCACTTTTTGCATGTGGCAGGTGAGATGCATCACACCCTTAGCACTGAGCAATATGTATGGTCCAGTTTTGACCAGTTCTGAGCAGTTTTTCATGGAGAACTTCTGGGAGATGATGTAATCAGTTGACCTTGCTCCTTTAGGGTATGAAACAACACTTTTAGGGACTTAGAAGCCCTTGGTTTATGGACATATGTGATTGGGGTTGCAGTGCCCAAATATGTCTATAACAGGTTGGAAAGGTGAGGGAACTATACTCTGACCTAATGGACAATTGAAAGAGATCTTTTGGGGTCCAAAAGGCTTCCAGTGGGGAGGAGTGATCAGGTGCTCAAAATTAGGCTCAAACTCAAAGTGGCTAAATCTCAATAAACTTAGCTACAGATCAAAGTGCTAGTCATCCTAATTCCAATGGTGTGAATGACACTTGAATTTGATTTCATATGAAGAAGTTAGAGCAAGTCAAAGTTCATGTTTTACTTGGATAGATGGTAGGAGAAGATGAAGTGGCATGACCCTTCAGTAAATGGGGAAGCGCCAAGTGGTAGGCAGACATTGGTCCCGTATTTCAAAAATTACATATCAGAGGTGGGTCAGCATTAAAGAATTGGTCTAAAGCAAGACAGGGTGCGATGTGATAATCACAATCGCACATCGCAGAATGGAAGTGTTATAGAATTAGCCCCGATAGGATCAGGTTGCGAGTACGATATCACAATCACATATCACACAATGCAAAGTATCGTTATATGTATTACCATGGCTCCTCTGATTGTGATATATTATGGATGCAATATAGTTATACTACAACTGATAGTTCTGTCGGGTCCACACTTATCACAATCGCATATCGCGCATGCCCTGTTCACAAACCATAATACTCGTTGGTTCCCTCTGATTGTGAATTGCGATGGAGCTATTGGTGCCAATTGTTTATGGATGTTGCGCAGTGAAATTTTTTCTCAGTTAGCCCTTTTTGGAGCAAAATTGTAGAATCATGTCAGAAATGGTGTAATTTGTGGAGTGAATATTGGGAAAACTATGAGAGGTCATAGCTTCTTTAGCGTTCCACTAAATTGGATGCCCAAAATAGGCTAGAGAGCCATTTTTTGGACAACCTGGACTCATTGGAGAAGGTTTCAGAAGAATTTGATCACTGTAAACACATCCTTTTACACTTTTGAGAATAATAGAGAGGCCGAAGCCATTGGAAGCTAGACCATGGAGAGGTAGCCTAGGAGGGGTGAACTCCTTTATCATGTTCATGTTATAATGTGTTTTTGATAAATTTCTGTACATGTTTATACCACTATTCAGTTTCTTATTTATGTTAAATTTCTCATAAAATTAACATAAAAACACATCATTTCACTTTGCCAAAATTCATCAATCCTTAATCATAATGAAAGAATTTTGTTTCTAACCTAAGGAGGATATTAGAACAACAATCTAATATTCAAAATTGGATCATTCTACAATTTCTGGATGCCTTTGCATGACTGGATGTTTCCCCTCCCTGCTCCTTTGCGCTTCACGTCTCCACATCATCTTGAGGTTTCTCCTTTGGAGCTAAAAGCTCCTCAACTGCGTGTAGTTGAAGCTCCCTCCCTAGGGAACATCTCATGCCCTTCTCTTCATTGAACTCCATATCTCTACGAACCACTGTTATCTTGTTGGTTGGAAGGTACACCTGATAGTTGTGAGGTGTATTAGTGTACCCCAAAAATATGCCCAACTCAGCTGTTGGCTCTAGATTTTTCCCTGCATCCTTGGTAACATGGTAGTAGGTCGATGAACCAAAGATCCTGAAGTGTTCCACATTTAGTTTCTTCCTTGAAAAATAATCTTTTGGTGTAATCAGCCTGAGAATTCGATAAGGGCTTTTGTTATACAAATAAACAGTTGTGTTTCATCTTTCAACCCACAATTCTAATGGTAGGTCCTCATCATGCAACATCACCCGTGTTGCTCCCATAATACTTATGTTCTTCCTTTTAGCCATCCCATTCTTCTATGGGTTATGAGGTGTTATCAACTCCCATAGAATTCCTTTTGATGCATAAACGTTGTTTAATTCATTTGACACATATTCACCACTGTTATTGCTTCTAAGAGATTTAACTTTCCTTCTAGTATATTTCTCAACAAGTTCTTTAAATTCACAAAAATTAGCAAACATATGATCTTTCTTCTGCATGAAGAAAATATAACACTTACAAGAAAAATCATCAACAAATATTACATAATATATGTGCTTGGATGTGGCTGTTGTCAATAATAGTCCACACACATCTGAGTGAACTCGATCAAGAATCACTTGCGCTCGAGTGTCTTGATCATGAAAGGAAGATTTGGTGTACTTACCAAGTGTACACCCTCTGCTTATGTCTCTATGCTCTAGTGTACCCTTGGGAATTCTTGTAGAAATTTGTTGCATGATCTTCAAATCTACGTGGTGCAAGTGACCAAATATTCTATGCCACAACTCACCAATGTCTCATCTCTACACCTTCTCTACTTTAGTGCTAAATGAACATAGTCTTCTACCTCCAATTTATAAAGGCTCTTCACTAGAACCCTAATCCACTCCACTTGTTATATGGATATGTGACAAAGGAAATCCTTTCCCTTGCTAAATATCACATCATAGCCTCAATCCTCCAACATGGCAATAGAAACCAACTTCCTCTTCAAACTTGGAACATACATGACCTCTCTCAATGTGAGGGAAGAACCAGAATCCCTTTGAAAGGTAAATGTCTTGATGTTGGTTGCATTATACCTCCCATCATCTCCCTTCTTAAATGTGCATATGGAGATCCTTCTCCTCCAAGTTACTAAAGAGATCTTTGTTTTCAGTCATATGGAATGAAGCTCCACTATCCAAGTACCACACACTACCCATCACTAATGACACCACACAAGTGATGAGGGTGAAATCTAGTTCGAATTGTGAAGCGAAAGACTCAGTTTTTTCTCCCCCTGAAGGCTTCTTATCAGCCTTCTTGTGCATACACTTTGTGGCATAGTGTCGTAGCTCGTTATAGTGAAAACACTTGATTTTCGACATGTCCTTCTTCTTGTTGGTCTGACTGGAATCTAATTTGGATTGATATGGCTTCCTCTTCCCTTTCATTTCCTTTCTAGCTAAAGCACAGTTCTACTCATCATCATGCTTTGATGAGGATCCGTCTCTGGTGTTTCATCGAATCTCTTCCTATACACAGTCAAACCACAATATCTACCACTCTAGTAGATTTTCCCTCACATTAACTAACCTTGGTAGTTGTGCCAGCTCATGGGATGTGCTAGAAGTGCTAGGCTCACTAGACCATCTTTTGAAACACAAACCTCGATAGTTCCAAGCTCATCCTAACATTAGGTAAAGTTGGTCAAATACTTCAGAATTGAGTTTCCCTTCTCCATATTGATCTTTCTGAGCTTGTCCTTATGTTCTAGCTTCCTATTGTCACTGTTGTTTTTAAATAGGTCTGCCAATGCCTTCCACATTACAAATGGATTTTACTTACCATGGAGATTGGAGACAATATGATCTCATACTCCTTCTAGGATAATCCTTTCCTTTTCCACACACATTCTCTATTCAGCCAGACTTTTAACATCAGATGTTGGAGACTTTGGGATAACATGACCTATGAATTCCTTCATCACATTGCCTTCTGTTGATGCCTCGAAAATCGCTGCAACAACAATGGGGGATAACCACCCGGTCCGGACCTTAAAGCAGCTCCTTTTATGTTTGGTGTGGTGGCTCCGACTGGTTTAACTAGGTCCAGTTACCTTCTCCCTATCGCTATTGGTTTATGATGTATCTTAAACTACCAATAGATAGGGATATCAGATCACTTCTTCTTGTTGATCAGGCAAGAGAATGACCCTTAAGCTGATTTGGGTTTAGCCAAGCCACAACTAAAGTTTTGCCTCTTTGAGAAGAGGACATAAAAAATGTAGAACTTAATCTAAATGCAAGCTTATTCTATAATGTAAGAAAAAAGAAACTAATCTTAATCCTATCTTAATTATGCAGATATAGATCTAACCGAGCTAATAGCAAGATAATTAAATCATTAGGATTTAAATATGTCTTGTTTATAATGAATATCAAGTTAATGAAGTAGTTCAATTAACTGATATTATGGATATCAAAACACATCCTATTGAAACCTTTTAACTGAAATAATAAACCAACAACACTTAGGAAATAGTTCACATAAATGATATTGATTATCAAATCAGTAAACCCAATAATTAAACAATAATATGTGGAAATAGTTCACAACACATTATCATTCAATAAATCAATTTTAGTAAGACAGATTTATGAGTAAATAGTTACTCAGAAATCAGAATTTATTCCATAAAGACAGAGATACATAATAACAACATTGAGACAAATTACCCATATTGACAATAGTGCACAAACATTAATAAAATGACACATTCTTGTTACCATAAAAATGAAATTGATATTTGAAATAGTAATATTAAAAATACCAATTTATTTCTTCCATTTCTCTGACCTTGGTCTCCAATAGTCCTTTACATTGCTTGAACTTCTGCCTTCAAAATTAGAGCCACAATAGTGCAAACTCTGCCCCTCATACATAATTCAAGATACAAAGGAAAAATCCTCAATAATCCCTAGATCTGAGATTTTCTCTCCTCTCTCCTACAACTCTAAATTCCTATTACAGTAGTGCTTTTAGAAGTCTAAAATTGCAGAAGAGAGCAGCCCTCCTTATTACATTCTGCAATTTGCTATTTATAACATTTGCAAAGGAATTCTTGAGAGGAAATTTTGTTGAAGAGAAATCTGCCAAATCCAATTTTATTTGCTCAAAAATTTTAATCTTCAATTGCTGGAGCATTCTTATTGACTGAGATCTTTTTCTCTATATTTCTTCCACTGTTTTCCTACAAAAAGAAATTAAAATAAATTAAAATGCAACAGTAAAATGAAAATGTCATTGTTGGCATTTAAAACAAATCCAATCAAATACAATTGAATAAATAATTCAAAATAAAATGTAAGCTTTCTATTGATGCTTAGGATGGTTTTAATTGGCCAAGAATATCATTGACGAGTGAATTTGCAATTAGAAGAGGCTTGGGCAAATGAAAATAAAGCTCAGAAAATTGATTTTGTTTTTCAATATTCGGAGCTTAATCTTCTGCTTGATTTTCAGCCCAATAAATGACCAAATCTATTAGTGAAACCTCCTCAAAAATATTCTCCTTGATTTTATCTTTCGAATGAGCTGTCCTGGACCTCATTTGACCAAGTATAGCTCAATGTATGGGCATCCAAAGTTAATGGATCAAATCTGGCATAAATCTGGAAATTCTGTTGCTGGCCTAAAAATCAGAATTTTGGTTAAAATTCTAATCCTAAATTAGAATTTTAATTAATCCTAATTTAATTATTAATCATAAACTAAACTAATTAATTAATTAATATTAATCTCATTAACTAATATATAATTAACTATTTACAAACTATATAATATTAATCTAAATAATAATTACATTTTAATTTATTTAAATTAATTATATTACAGATATATTAATTAATTTATATTAATTTAAACTAATATTAAAAAAATAATTAGAAACTAACGTCCATTTATTCGTTTCATTCCTTTCTTTATTCACTCATCGTATGAGTGAGTTCAAACTTTAAAACAAAAACCAAAGTTTATAAAAAGAACTTTGCTTAAATGCCTTAAGCCATTTGGTTTTCATGACCGGTGATGAGGGACATGAGGGTATCAGCCATCGGCATGGAGGGTATGGTAGGTATCGGGGTTATTTAAAATATGTTCGATAAAAACTTTCGACCCGATCCCCGATGCGATAAAATTATTTTTATATTATATTTTTTATTTTATTTTATATATATTTTATGCTTAAATTTTAATTTTAATTTAATTAATTTAAATTTAATATTAATTAATTTAATTAATCGTAACATTAAAATTGAATCATTAATTTTTTTATGTTGGTTTTATCTTAATGTAGTTAGTTATTTATTATCTAAACTACAGTCACTCCGAAAATAAACAAAAATGATAAAAATAGTATTTTAAACCTGGATTAGATCAATGATGGGACTTCAAAGGAGTGACATTTTCAAACTAGTTGACCAAATGAGGCGAAACAAGCGTCAGTGGGAAACTTATAAAAAATTGATTTTAACAAAGCAATCCAAACAAGAATCCAAAGAAAATGAAAAATTAACAAAAGCGTAG
>APFE030694565.1:312938-325625 GCA_000404065.3 Pinus taeda
ATTTATTATTATTTTTTATTTATTATTATTTTTTAGTTCTTAAAAGCTATTGTCCTGGTTTGGTAGCCAGATAGTTGACAATGTCATTCACTGGTTATAATTGGACTGAACAAGCTGGCTCGTGATGAGACCCCTTGTCTTATAATTGCTGGCAATCATAAGCCATTACTCTGGTTTGTTTAGTAGTGCTGGTAATGTCAACCTATTTTTCCCCTATGATCATGGTAAACAACTCATGATGAGACCTCTTATCTTTTAAGTTTAAATATATTTCTGAATTATACTCTAGAAAAATAAGACTCTTTGGGACAGGGAGAATCATTGACTCCTTAAGAGTTAAGAATGACAATTTCAAAGTTAAAGGTGCTTTGCTGTAAAGTGTCTTTACTTGGTTAAAAATAACTTTTCTTGACTGATAATGGAACTTTGAAAGATCCTAATGAAATTTTGAAATTTCAAAATGATTACAATTTGATGAAATTTTTTTTTTTTATTTTTTATTTTTTTTTTTCAGATTTTTTATACTTTCCAACTTCTCTTGATTGGTAATCTCTTCCTTAAATATGTCTACCTCTATAATAAGAAAATCAAACTTTACTAAGAGTTTTAAGAAAAAGCTAATAGGTGACTATTAACAATTTTTCTCCCTGTATGCTAACCATTGTTAGGAAACAAATAAGCCTTCCATATAAATCACGACAAAATCACCAACATCAAAACTAAAAACAAAAGGAAAAGAATATAAGCCAAAGTGAGAAAATAAGTCATCAAACCAAAATAAAAATGAAGAAATTTAAAAGTGGAAAGGAAAATCCAAGTTTAGAAATACAAACTCTGACAAGAATGGTTATATCAATGTTTCAACAATATGAAGTAAAAGAAAATAATTATGTAATCATTCCTTCTGATGTTGAGATTCAGAAAAATTATACCTTGCAGGGTTGTAAGTGTTTTAGGCTTTTTGGATAGCAGCGACGATAAAATTCAGCCACAATGAAAACTTTCTGTCTGATATCATTCTTCTTGTTTCAAAGCATCATGTTAATCATTTTCTAATTATAAAATTATTTTTTAAAGAAACAAACTAAAGGTTCTAAAACTTCCTGATGTCGCTGTTTCAATGAGGATTATCACTGCTTCTTGAAATAAAGCCAGGAGAAAAGTATAGGACTTCGAAAATATGATCTGGCCGAGGATTGAAAGCTTTTATGAAGAGCTGCAAAACAGATTCATATGTCAGAAAAACAAAAATGAAACTAAAGTAACGAAATGAAAATTAATGAAAGTGGGTACATGAATCTTACCATTGGATAATTGCTTTTGATCTTATCTGAAAGGTATCCGTTTTTTCAAACAAGCTGACTTCTTATTTTAATAAACATTAAAAGCATGAAGAAGTCAAACTAACCAAAATCCTATAACCCAAAATCATTATTTATTTTATTTAAACTAAAGCAAGCAATAAAATGTAAAAATGGAATGCTTAGTGTTCAAGAGAAAACAAATGCATCAGAAATGAGAATGAAATTTTGCAGTAATGACTGTTTCTCAAAATATTATAAGTTTCATATAAACTCCATGATTTTATAAATTGGTCCAGAATCAAGACCAATCCAAGATAATAAAATTTAAATATGAAGATAGAGAGGTCTTGAATTCCTTTTTTAATTATGGAATTATATATTTAAAATTGAAATATATGAGAAATGAAAATAATTCAAATATGCTGCAAATTTGTGATTAACTGCTTTCCCACCATAGTGGTTATCCAAGCTCGCTTTTAAAATAATATATTTCTGTATCAAATAATTCACATCACATGTTTCTTCACCATGCTTCAAGTTTAATTTGCAAGACTTCACCTTTGTTGCTATGCCATATATCAATTAAATGTTAATGGCTTAGAGGCATGCATTAGAAGCTATCGTATCGGAGATTGCAATGGAAAATTTCTGATTAAGACCATGCGATGATAACATGTGCATCATACCATTGAAGAAATGTTATATTTAGAATCAGAGATAGTCATGTCGCAAATCGCACATCGCACATTGTATCTCGCGATTCGGAATAGTGGTATGGCCATAATAATGCGATGAAGTGATTGCGATATCGACAATGCGATAGATGACATAATTAATCGGCGATCAGAAATCTTAAGCATCCAATGTAACACAATATGATTCCTGCGATGCCGATATGCGATGAATGACGTGGATAATCGGTGATCACGATCAGCAATCTTAAGCGCATGATGTAACAATTCTCAATACGCCGATATGCGATGAAGAGTGGATCCGAAAATTTTATGATGAAAATTTGATAACATATCAGATCCAAGACACCAGCCCTTTAAAATTATGCTCTCATCACTATTACGATTGAACGGATACCATATCTCTCGTGAACTGGATTTAAATTTGATATCAGGTCCTGTATTATGAGAACATCGCAATATCGGTAAATTCATTTATCGGAGATCGGAGATTCATGATAATGGATGTATATTCAACTGTAAACCTCTGATATGCGAAATGTGATATGACATATGAGCGAGGAGGTCTCAGATCATCAATTTGTTATCAAAAAATGCTAAGGGCTTCTTTCGATGAAATATTTCGCTACAAATGGTTGTGAAATGGATGATGCGATATTAGAAGGAAATTATTGACGAAGATTAGCGGGATGGTAGTATTGCGAATATGCATTCACCATAGTATCAGCAATATGAAAACCAAATTGATATGATGAATGAAAGAAATATTAAAAATGTTCAAATTCTAATGAATCGCAAATAGAATTTCCCTGAACCTGTTGTAAATTTGAAATGAGATTGCTGCTTACTTCAAGTTTTGAAAGCAAATGAAAACCTGCAAATAAAATAGAACAAAAATAAAAAATAAACTAAGGAAAAGATAAACTAATAATAGATGAGAGAGAACTTGTAAATGCATACCTGGAAGAAAATTGTCTGCAGATTTTACCTCATGAATATTCAATTTCTTCCTTGGATTTATCAAAATTCTGACTTCGTTCAACATTATCTCATCATTTATTCTAAATTGGAGTGAGTAATTAGCCTAAATAAAATCTTCTTATTTATGTTCAGGAAATATATAAAATTTACCGGATATATATATGAAACTATGCTTCCCTTTTGAAGTGAAACAACAATTTATTACCTCTACTCATTCCAAATTAATCTTGAGAAAAATTTGTATTGTTATAGTCTCTGTTCAATAATGCCTTCAGTAAATAAATATGATGCGTTTTGCAGCATCAGATAATAAACTAAAGATTAGAATGAGATTAAGCCACTAATTTGTGGAAGAATATCAACACAGATTTGAATGTGTGCCAAGTGCATACTCAATTAAATTTTGTCAATACATTATTCGAAATAGGCAGAGATGTATTCATGGGTAGAGGTATTGCTGTAAGAAATTTTAAAAGAGGAAAACAAGAATTAAAACTTTCTGATAAGGAGAAAATGTTTCACTGAACACGCATGAGAAGGGCTGATTGCTTTAATTTATTTATTTATTTATTTTAATCTGCACAACTGTTAAAAACAAATTAACTACACAAAACAAACAAACTAAATTAATTCTATTCCTATTCTAACCATATACATGAAAATGACTAGGTATAGTCATATTTCCAGTGTAACCATTCTCTCATTTTTATTGCCGCATATATGTACAGTTCAAATGTTAGTAATAAAAATACAAATCTAACTAAACTAAGGAAGATAAATCTGAAATCAGAATGTACAATTATTGTTAGTAACTTAATTAAAATTTATTTCTCTTGAAATTTCCTTTCCAATTGAATACCAATTGGATCATAGAAATCTGGATGGATTTCTATTAAAGATTGGGAAATGTTCATAGGAAGAGATAACAGGCCAGATTGTGGATATGAGCTTTTAGATTCAAAGGCTTGGAAAAAATCATTAGTGTTATGTGTAAATGTTAAGCTATTGATAATCTTCCATGAAAGAAAACTTTCCAAATATTTTTCAAATGAGTCAATGGAAAACGAATGGAAATCTTTCAAATGAAATGGAAAATTATTAATTAAATTGAATTGCTGGCCAGATTGTAAAAATACATTTCTTGTTGACATTGCCTTTGAGAAGATAGAAACTTTTGATAAGAAATGAACATCGATTGACATTGACATGTTAACAACTTTTGATGTTCGTGGTTATAACATGAAATTTCAATTTCCAAATAGGGCAATTCATAAATTGAGTGTTTGATAGTAAAGTGTTCAATATGCCAGCGTAATGTATCAAAAATCTGAAAAATAATCTGAAAATAAATCTGATTTTATACAAAAGAAGTGAGGAAATAACAATAAATTGAAATCACTAATGTTACAACACAATTGGAATTGTTTTGAAATAATTTCTTTTTTCACAAGGATTGCCGAGAATTATGGAATTTGAGTAATTTCGAATTTCAACTTGTAAACTAGAAAACGAATTATGATTATGAATAGGAATGGGAGTTTGATCCTGATATGAATCATAAATTGGGATGTTTTCTCGAATAGTGAAATCATGAAAATAATTTGCTGCTTTAAAATGAGGATTAGTTGGAATAATTTCTAAATTGAAGCGTTCCTCATTCTCAGATGTTATTTGAATTTTATCATGAGGATTCTCTTGAGAAAAATAGAAATCAACATCCTCAATGTCAAAGTAATTATCATAAATGACTTCACAAGATTCTCTAGAATTCCCTTCTATCTCATTCAATATGTCCAAACAAGGAGGAACAAGAATTTCATGTTCATTAATGGCAAAAGAATGATCAATTATTGTTTCTCCATCTTGATAAAAATTGATTGGTAATTCATTTAGATCAACCTCTGTATTTTCTGCAAAATCATTAATACCAAGAGGGGAAAAATTACCATCATAAAAAATATTAGGATAAAGGGAAAAATGTGAACCTGAAACAATGTATTTAACAGTGTCTCTATTGAGAACTTTTGTGCATTATTCTCATTGTAAATTTCAGATTCTAAATCATTCTTTGTGTACTCATGCTTTCTTGAAGAAGGTTGCTTTGCTGCTCTAATTTCGGCATTTGCTCATCATGGAAAAATTCGGAAATTTGTACAACAGGTTGTGTGTTATTATTTACTTTGATTGCTGCTTGTACTTGTTGATTTGCGATCTGATTTTCTGAATTGACCGCAGAGTAATTTTCAGATTCCAAGGCAACTCTTTCTCCAAAATTGCTGATGTTGTCTTCTTACATTTGAATAGAATTATTTTCCAAGCTTTGTGAAACCATTTCATCACAATTTATTTACACATCCAAATTGGAATTTTCATTTATATTGGAAAGGGATGGGACAAAGCTTGAATTAATTTCATATGGATTAGGAATGGTTGGAAGAGAACTAATATATTCAAACCAATCTAATGATTCTTCTTCTGTAGGTTTATGTTCGATTTTAAATTTTAAACAATTCAAATGAAATCGAATATTAAAATCACTAACAGACTCATTTTCAAATCTTCGCAAATATTCAATTTCATTACATACCTGTTCATAATCATAACCGTCAAATTTAGAAATGAAGATTGTAACAAATTGATCCCAGTTGCGAATTGAGGCAACTGGAAGAGTTCTACACCAGTTTTTGGCTTTTGCCATGAATGTAAGAGTAAAAATTCTGCACAAAATCCCTTCATCAATTCCTTGAAAATTATATTTTGAAACATTTTGAATAAATTGAAAGACATGATTAAAAGCAGAAGAATTTTTCTTACCATTAAACTTTACCTGAGGCAAGAGTCTTACCACTTCGGGTGGAGTATTGGAAGATGCATGTCCATGGATACAACTCCAAATTGGAAGCTTAAGAGGAGTCATCATAATAAATAAAATATTAAAACTGAAAAGACTCCAATAGACAAAAATTTCAGGCCCTCCTTCTAGCGCCAAAAATATTGATGCCTCGAAAATCGCTGCAACAACGAGGGATAACCACCTGGTCTGGACCTTAAAGCAGCTCCTTTTCCATTTGGTGTGGTGGCTCCGACTGGTTTAACTAGGTCCAGTTACATTCTCCCTATCACTATTGGTTTATGATGTATCTTTAACTACCAATAGACAGGGATATCAGATCACTTCTTGTTGATCAGGCAAGAGAATGACCCTTAAGCTGGTTTGGGTTCAGCCAAGCCACAACTAAAGTTTTTCCTCTTTGAGAAGAGGACTTAAAAAATGTAGAATGTAATCTAAATGCAAGCTTATTCTATAATGCAAGCAAAAATAAACTAATCTTAATCCTATCTTAATTAGGCAGATATAAATCTAAACCAACTAAGAGCAAGATAATTAAAGTATTAGGATTTAAATATGCCTTGTTTATAATGAATATCAAGTTAATGAAGTAGTTCAATTAACTGATATTATGGATATCAAAACACATCCCATTGAAACCTTTTAACTGAAATAATAAACCAACAACACTTAGGAAATAGTTCACATAAATGATATTGATTATCAAATCAGTAAATACAATAATTAAACAATAATATGTGGAAATAGTTCACAACACATTATCATTCAATAAATCAGTTTTAATAAGACAGATTTCTGAGTAAATAGTTACTCAAAAATCATAATTTATTCCATAAGGACAGAGATACATAATAACAACATTGACACAAATTACCCATATTGACAATAGTGCACAAACATGAATAAAATGACACATTCTTGTTACCATAAAAATGAAACTGATATTTGAAACAATAGTTTTAAAAATACCAATTTATTGCTTCCATTTCTTTGACCTTGGTCTCCAACAGTCCTTTACATTGCTTGAACTTCTGCCTTCAAAATTAGAGCCACAATAGTGAAAACTCTGCCCCTCATACATAATTCAAGATATAAAGGAAAAATCTTCAATAATCCCCGAATCTGAGATTATCTCTCCTCTCTCCTACAACTCTAAATTCCTATTACAGTAGTGCTTTTAGATGTCTAAAATTGCAGAAGAGAGCAACCCTCCTTATTACATTCTGCAATATGCTATTTATAACATTTGCAAAGGAATTCTTGAGAGGAAAGTTTGTTGAAGAGAAATCTACCAAATCCAATTTTATTTGCTCAAAAATTCTAATCTTCAATTGCTCGAGCATTCTTATTGACTGAGATCTTTTTCTCCATATTTCTTACACTATTTTCCTGCAAAAAGAAATTAAAATAAATTAAAATGCAACAGTAAAATCAAAATGTCAGTGCTGGCATTTAAAACAAATCCAATCAAATTGAATTGAATAAATAATTGAAAATGAAATGTAAGCTTTCTATTGATGCTTGGGATGGTTTTTATTGGCCAAGAATATCATTGACGAGTGGATCTGCAATTAGAAGAGGCTTGGGCAAATGAAAATAAAACTCAGAAAATTGATTTTGTTTTTCAAAATTCAGAGCTTAATCTTTTGCCTGATTTTCGGCCCAATAAATGACCAAATCTATTAGTGAAACCTCCTTAGAAATGTTCTCCTTGATTTTATCTTTCTAATGAGCCGTCCTGGACCTCATTTGACCAAGTACTCAATGTATGGGTATCCAAAGTTAATGGATCAAATCTGGCATAAATCTGGAAATTCTGTCGCTGGAGTAAAAAACAGAATTTTAATTAAAAATCTAATCTTAAATTAGAATTTTAATTAATCCTAATTTAATTATTAATCATAAACTAAACTAATTAATTAATTAATATTAATCTCACTAACTAATATATAATTAATTATTTACAAACTATATAATTATTAATCTAAATAATAATTACATTTTAATTTATTTAAATAATTATATTACATATATTAATATTTAATATATATTAATATTTAAACTAATATTAAAAAATAAATATAAACTAACCTCCATTTATTCGTTCCATTCCTTTCTTTATTCACTCACTCATCGTATGAGTGAGTTGAAACTTTAGACCAAAAACCAAAGTTTATAAAAAGAACTTTGCTTAAATGCCTTAAGCCATTTGGTTTTCATGATCGGCGATCGGGGACATGAGGGTATCGGCCATCGGCATAGGGGTATGGTAGGTATCGGTGTTATTTAAAATATGTCTGATAAAAACTTCCGACCTAATCCCCCGATGCGATACAAATTATTTTTTATATTATAATTTTTATTTTATTTTATATATATTTTATGCTTTAAATTTTAATTTAATTAATTTAATTATATTTAATATTAATTAATTTAAAATTTAATACTGAATCATCATTTTTTTTATGTTGGTTTTATTTTAATGAAGTTAGTTATTTATTATCTAAACTACAGCCACTCCAAAAATAAACAAAAATAATAAAAATAGCATTTTAAACCCAGATTAGACAAATGATGGGACTTCAAAGGAGTGCCATTTTCAAACCAGTTGACCAAATGAGGCGAAACAAGTGTCAATGGGAAACTTATAAAAAATTGATTTTAACAAAGCAATCCAAACAAGAATCCAAAGAAAATGAAAAATTAACAAAAGCGTAGGGCAATCAACTAAATAAAAATCCAAAAAGGTGTTTAGCCAAAATTTTTGTAGAAAGGGTCCCCGTTATTTGAGTTGAGCAAGTCAAAAATGGGGGGGTTGTGTTTTTACCACAACATCTTCCAACCCTGCCTCCACCCTTTCCTTCCAAGTTATGTAATTCAAGATTCCCTCAAGGGCATACTCAAGTCTCAAACCATAGAATGAGATCTTGCTGACTTTGAAGTATGAAACTTAAAATTCATTTTCCCCTAAACAACAAAATCATATTCTCCTCTTTTATAGTGAATTTTTTTTTGATACCATGTAGAATTTTCTTCTAAATTTAAACTGTAGATTGCGATATGCTAAAACAATTGACTCGAATCTACTCTACTCATTAGTGGAAATAGAAAGTGATCGATGAAATCATGAAGAAGAAAAGGAAGAATTCCAATTACACATAACATAATAATTTATCTAGGGAAAGCTTCAGCTAAAAAACCCGATATATGTATATCGCATTAACCAGAAGATATGAGAAGAAAATACAATGCTTGTTCAACCTGAACAAACTCTGCATAAGTACAATCTCACTCATTGCTTCACAAACCATCTCAAGCCAATAATTAGCCAAATTTGTTGCCTTCCAAGCCCCTTCTTCCTTGTCCATTTTCCTAGTGAATTAGCCCATTTTTAATTGGGAAATTCCTCACTCATAATTGCACAATCCATCCATAGGCCTTCCTCTGATTGCATGCATCATCAATTTAATTTAGATGATTTTACAACTAATAGAATACTCTCCCTGATCTCTAATCTCAACTAGGTCTTCCTCTAAACTGACATGCATGAATTATTTTTTAGTGAGTTATGAGTTATCTAATTGGTCACTGCATCTAAATTAAATCCATTTTAATTCACTTGACCACTTACTAGCTCCTCCATCAATTAGAACTAGTTTAACTGAATTTAACTAGTTAAAGTAAATTAAATAATTACAACTCAATAAGAACTCAACCTGAGCCCCTAACATTTATGGATCACTCTACATTAATCTATATAGACTTCAAACTCAAATTTACTGAGCCAACTAAGACAACTTGTCTTAGTTAACTGTTACAAGTTGCTATGAGAATAGAGTTACAATTTAATTGCTAATTTAATTCAAGCACAAATTAAATTAGAATTTTCTTGTTCCAATTTTTAAAAACCCAGTCGATATTGGAATTCAAGGGTAGTGTACTATCAATTGTATGTTTTTCCTTATTGTATAGGTGGTGCATGCAGGCATAGAAGGCCTAAAGGAATTGTTCAATTCTCAATGAGAAATTTCCCTAATTAATGGGGGGCTAACTCCTTATTGAATAACATAAGTAAATAGGAGCTTGGGCGGGAAGAAAATTGGCTAATTATTGGCCAGGGTCAGTCTATGATGTAGACATATATATTATATTAGTGAAAATGTTGCTCAGGCTTCAAAAATCATTGTATTTCTTCTCTATTTTCTGGTTAATGAAATACAAATAGGAAGGGGTTTTAAGTTGTTGCTTTTCCCTAGATAAAATTTTGAGTATGTGTGTTAAATATTGTATCATGTTTATGTTATGATTTCAAAATTGATTAATTGATTTATGAAGTTGAGTATATTAAATTTAAGTCTTTTGTTTTTGTAAATTACATAAGCAGTTTGAATCCAAAAGGAATTTCTACATGGTATTGGAGTAAGAATCACAGTAGAGAAGAGAATTTGAAGTTTTCTTTATAGGTGCATCAATTTGCATGATGAATTATTTAGAACTAACAGAATGGATTTCTATGGACTAAGACTCGAGTATGACTTTGAGGGTAGCTCAAATTATGTTTCATGGAAGGATAGGATGGAGGAAGTGCTGGAAGATAATGGGATAAAGGAATACATAGATAATGATATCCCGAAGCCTCCAACATTTGGTGGTTAAAATCTAGTAGAATGGAAGAAGTGTGTAGAAAAGGTAAGGAGGATCATATTTAAGGGAGTTGAAGACCATATTTTCTTAAATCTCCATGAGAAAGAGACTACATATGAAATGTTGCAAGCATTAACAAATCTATTTCATGCCAGTAGTGATCACATGAAGATATCGCTCAAGGAAAAGCTTTGGAATATGAAGATGCAGAAGAATGGCACCATACAACAGTACCTCAGTAGGTTCACATAATGTCGTGATGAACTTGGTTAAGTTCGATTTACTGTAACAGAATATGATTCGATAAACCTAGCACTTTTAGGCCTTCACAAGAGCTATAACAACTACCAAGGTTCAGTAAATGGGAGGGAGAAGCTACCAAATTTGAAATGCATTTGGTCTAATTTGGTACAATAGGAGATAAGGTGGTATACTAGAGAGGAGACCTCAGCTAAGGAAGTGGAAGAGGAATTTTCATTAGTTAGCATAGGAATGAAGGCCAAGGGGAAACAATCCCAAGGTGAGGTTGATTCCGACGAAGAGGGTAAGAAGAAAGACTTGTCTAAAATCAAGTGCTTTCATTGTCACAAATATAGGCACTATGCCATGAAGTGTCCACACAAGAAGGCAAGCAAGACAGATCATGAAGTAGTAGCAGTAGGTGAAGCTCTAGCATCATAGCTCAATCTTTATTTTTCTATCATTACATGCATGGAAAGAACAATAATGGGAAGCATGTGGTAACTGGATACTGGTTACTCATTCCACATGAAAATGAACATATATTTCTTCAGTGACTTGGAGGAGAAAGAGCTCAAGCAGAACATTGAGTTTTGATGTGACAAAACGTGTAACACGACCAATATTAGTACAATTACCTTTTAGAGGAAGTTAGGCTCCCCTATCAAACTTAAGGATGTGATGTTTGTCCCAGGTCTAAAGAAGAAGCTTGTTTCCATTGTGGTGTTGGAATACCATGGCTACGATGTCATATTCATCAAAGGAATGGAATTCTTGAGACACATCACCATGGGACAAGTGAAGAAGATCAGTGTGCAAGTCAAGAAACTATATGAACTTTAGGTAGAAGATGCATGGAAATCATTTAGGAGAAATAAAAGGGTTAGAGACTTGGTGGTAGAGAGGGAGCATGATTTACCTCTCCAAATGGAGCCTTGGAAGCAACCTCGGAAAGTTGTGGAGCAGCCACAAATAGAGAAGCGGAGAGGAGACAGAGTGGAAAAATTAACCCAAGAAGAGACATTCAGCAGGGGGATATTTTGAGCTAAGTGGGAAGAGGGAGAACATGCATCCATACCTTCAAGTGTGAGGTGGGGCGATGTTAAGCAATAGTATTTTGAGTGCAGAAATTTCGATAGGATCCATTGAGGTGTTTTTGGTCTCACAGATCATTACCTTTCTATGAGGTCCCATAGTATTCAATAGTAGGAGGATCAGTGTCAATCATATACTGAGTAGTGCATAGGAGTTCTAACATTAGAGTGGGAGTCTTAGTAGAAGAGTAAACAACAAACAATTTACTCAATAGATAATTCTAGACATAGTTGATTTAGTTTCTTTTTGGATTCTTTTTAGTTGTAGATGTTGCAGTAGCTGTTTGGTCAATTTACTGTGTCCTAAATTGCTACATTAATTATCAATCCGGGATTCGTAAGCTGACGAAGTGCGGCACACTATATGTGCAAGATAACCTATTTCTTAATTTTGTCATGTTTGATTTTTATGTTGTTTTTGGGGGTTTTTATCTTTGTTTATGAATTACTATCCCTAAGTTTCTAGAAGGCAAGTATGCTTATAGGTTTTAAGGCAATTATGTCCTCTATAAGGGTTCCCAAAACTTAACACTTCAGAACCTATTAGTGATGAAAATAATACTTGAATTAAGAATGAAACTATGCTGCTATTTAAGACAAGTAATTAATGAACTACTGATCATGAAACTATCATCTCTGTTGTTGTCTAAATACAGAAAATTGATTTAAGCTACTTCACTCAAGGAAATCAAATATTGCAAAGGAAGTAAAACTAAAATCGAATTACATCATTCATAGTCTGATTTCTCGCCAGTAAGTCTAGCTATGGCTTTTGGGGATAATCGTCAATGACATGAGCAATCCAATATCTAATTGCAGAAAAGTAAACTAGAATCAAATCACAACATTCATATTTCAATCCCTCGCCAGTTAGTCTAGCT
>APFE030694565.1:325645-345366 GCA_000404065.3 Pinus taeda
TTATGTGTTAAACAGTAAAAGGAAATATTTCTGCTATGCTTGAATGGATCATGAACAGCTGAAAACTTCATTTGTTTCTTTACTACAAGACATGGGAATGTTTTAAACATGTTTAATACTGAATTGAATACCTTGCAAACCTTTTACAAGTAGTTTCAAATTCAGATCAAACTCCCTCAAGATCACCTTCTTGAACTCATTGTTATCCAGTACATATATCATGTCTCAAAACTTGACCAACCCATCTGTTGTAAGAGAATAATCCATACCATGTGCACCTGCACTTGTACCTGTACTTGTACATGTATTTGTACTTCCACGTGTACTTGTACCACTACTTGTACTTGTACCTGCACCTATACATGTACCAGCATCCTGCTACAACTTGAGAAAAATATCCATATACCTGACATCTTGATGACCTGCCTGCAAGATCCTATCCTGTAAGTCTATCCCATAGGAGCTTATAGCCACCAAGTGATTTACTTGTACCCATCTGGTGAGAGCATATGCCACCCTATTCTCTTTACCTTTGATGTACCTAATCTCAAAATCAAACTTGTTGATCAGAGCCAACCATCTAGCCTACCTTCCATTCAGATTCAGTTGGTGTCTAGTCAATTTAACATCTTAAATTGCTCTACATAAATTATCAATCCGGGTATCGTAAACTGATGAACTGTGGTGTACCATATGTGCTTAGTTGACCTTTTTCTTACTTCGTTTTTTTATAGATTTTCTTTTGTTTTGGGGTTTTGTTTTTGTTGATCTCCTAAAGTGTCTAATGCAAATGGAAATCCTATTCTAAGGTCTTAAGAATACTTTTAAAGGTCCAATATGGATGTAGATTTCAAGACAAGGTCTATGTCCCTAATGGTAACTTCCAAAACTTAGCACTTCAAAAGATCTTAAAACATGTTATTGATGGAATTAGTATTTAAACAAAAGTGTAAGTATGCAGCTACTTCAATCAAACAAAACATGAAATACTGATCATGAAATCATTGTCTCTGATGCTTGTCTAAATACGGAAATAAAAGTTAAGCTATTGCACTCAAACAAATCAAAAACTGCAAACTAATAAAAAGTAAAATCAAATCACAAAATTCATATTTCGATCCCTCGTCGGTTAGTCTAGCTATGGCTTTCGGAGGTAACTGTCAATGACATGAGCAATCCAATATCTAATTGCAGAAAAGTAAACTAAAATCAAATCACAACATTCATATTTCGATCCCTCGCCAGTTAGTCTAGCTATGGCTTTCGGAGGTAATCATCAATGAAATGAGTGAGTTGATTTCTAAACTAACTTAACAAAGCAAATGAACAAGACTGAAATCAACAGAACAAAATTGGAATTAAAGGAAACTAAGAAAAGAAAAGTTAGCAAAGGATCAATTCCATATCACTAGTTATTGTGAAAATTGTATACAGATGCCCGGGCTACCTACTCTATCCTGAAACATTCACACACTGATCAGTGTTATACAAAGCTTGTAAAGTCATGGATAGAAGTGAAATGTTAGAAATATATACACAAGTGAATAACTATAAAACATGTGCAGTGAAAATAAGGAAATGATACATAAAGACTATACAGCAACAATGGAAATGAAACCTCAGTGTGTAGGGGCCCTCTGCACAACCTCGGCCAACAGGCTATCAATCCAAAATTACGTTCATGCAAGCATGTAGAACAGAGTCTTCTTTTATATCTCAAAACACAGTTACAGTAATAAAACTAGTGTCATGGTACAGTGAATTCTTAACAACAAAATTACATTCAAAAGACTAACTGTTATGCGTATAGAAATGCGTTAGTTGTAATGAAGGTTACATAACTATTTTCCTATAAAACTACATGAACAGAGGACACGTGAAAAACAACGTCCATGGATTTAGCATCGTGGTCGCTGAGATTATACAATCTATTGAAAGAGGCTATTAGATTCACATCGTGGTCAGCCTACAGGTGTCAGCGTGCCTCTAGAGATCTAGAAACAACCACGAACATCTTCACGTGTTTGAAAATGGATTCCTGTTTCCATAGGACTCCCCTGTTTGACCACCACTTGACCACCATTCACCACGTCTTTTCCTGATGAATCCGGCTAGACTAATAGGACTTGATCCATGTCCTGGTCATTTCCAACTTGCCCATGTGGCTTACTTTCCCTGATGACACCTGCAACCTGGAGTTTAACAAAAACGGCTGTGGAAAGTTGAACCAGCCGCGGAAAGTGGCTGCATTCCGCAGCTCATAAGCAAAAATCTAATTCAAACAACAAACACAAGGACATAGTTAAAAAACCACTTTAAATGCTCTTTTATGCCTATTATGCAATGATGTTGATAGCTTAGGAGGTTTAGGTGAGTGGAAAAAGTCTAATAAAATGTGTAGGAAACATGCAGGTTCCATGTCCTGGTCATTTCCAACTTGCCCATGTGGCTTACATTCCCTGATGACACCTGCAACCTGGAGTTTAACAAAAACGGCTGTGGAAAGTTGAACAAGCTGCGGAAAGTGGCTGCATTCCGCAGCTCATAAGCAAAAATCTAATTCAAACAACAAACACAAGGACATAGTTAAAAAACCACTTTAAATGCTCTTTTATGCCTATTATGCAATGATGTTGATAGCTTAGGAGGTTTAGGTGAGTGGAAAAAGTCTAATAAAATGTGTAGGAAACATGCAGGTTCAAGGCTCAACATACCCCCACTGTGAAGGTGTTGCATGTCCCCATGCAACCAAAATTTTGACTATCCCCACTTTAGATCATGTGTTCTGAGACTTCTGCCAGTACATCCAGCCCTCTTCTTCTCTTTCTTGGTAGTGCTAACATCCTGGGCTTCCTCTTCAAGCATATGAATTTGAGGTTGATCAGTGCTCTACTTATCCTCCTGCACTTCTTCTTCAATTTCCTGTTCTTTTTCTGCCATAGCCTAAGGTGCAACATTGTGTTTTCGTGAATGATCTTATCCAATCGACTTTGTCCTTCAATGCTTCATTTTCCTGTTTAATGTGTCTATTTAGGACCTTTAGTTCAAAAACTTCTTGTTTCAATGATTGGATTAGAGATTCTTGTGCTATGTGAGGCTGGATGGATGAAGTGCTTGGACTTGTGGCTATCTTTTCCAGGGATTCTATAGAATCATACATCTCTTGCTGATTCGGGTCTATCTCGGGTGTAGATTTCCTTGGGCTGACCCCAAAATCCTGTTGAGGATGACTGATTTCAAAGTCTAGCCGAGAAGGACTTATGTCAACATCTGGAGGATTGTTTTCAATATTTGGCTGAGACTAAGGTGGGCTATGGCCATCTGGAGGTTGTTCTGGTGTTCCCCCTCCTAAGTCAATAAAAATGGGCCCTTTTGTTTGTGCTTTCCTCTACTTTCCTCTAAGCCTGGTGCTTCTCCTTAAATGTGTGGGCTAGTGCCCTCTTCCTCCATACTCTGTTTTTCTTTTTCTTTCTTCCTGGCTGCAGCTGATTATCCTTGAAGGTGAGTTAGCCTTTCAGACAGTGTTTGGTGGTCCTCTTCTAAGGAAGGTTCTGGTGATTGGTAGACATCCTCTATGTTTCTTTTCCCTTTCAATTTTCTTTGTTTTTTATCCTTGGTTCTTTCCTTCCATTTTTCAGACAGCTTATCTTCTTGATTAATTTCTTTAGGAGTGTCTTGAATTCTCACACTGGTTTTCTTTCTTCTACTCTTCCTTGTTGTACTACTCTCAGGTATTTTAGGGGGGTCTTGAAAGAAGTTTCTCACCAAAAACCGTTCCCAAGTATCCTTCTTCTTCTTCAATTAGTCTTCAATTAAATTTTTCACAAGCCTGTGATGATACAGGTCGGGTTCTATGTCCTCTATATTCTTTTGGACAGTTGTGCACATCATTTTCAAGCTCAGTAATAAAAAGTAAGGCAGATTGAGGGTTTGGTTTTCAAAAAAATTCATCAGTAACCGGGTATGATACATATACATTGAAACAAAATGGCCTTCACACGTAATGAACTTTTGAATAATCAAGAATAAACTGGGCCACTTCTCTTTTAAAG
The DNA here is from genome assembly GCA_000404065.3 of Pinus taeda. Lineage (NCBI taxonomy): Eukaryota > Viridiplantae > Streptophyta > Pinopsida > Pinales > Pinaceae > Pinus > Pinus taeda. The sequence goes on from APFE030694565.1 coordinate 329,698, forward strand.
CATGGACAGGAATTCCTCATTTGAATATAGTTACATCCATACCTAAATTGTGTACGATAACCCTCCAAGCCTTCTCATCAAAGCTTTTGTTCTTGAACCAGCGTTCTCCCTCCTGTGGGAGTTCTGTAGCGGGTGCTATGGATGCCTTGGTGACTGTGAACTTGAGGTCCCCAATTTCCACCTCCAGGATGTTAAAAGACCTCGCAAAAGCTTTTGTAATCTCCTTGTTGTAGCCCTTGAATTTTTGGTTAAATCGTAGCCATCGTGCCTTCTTTAGTATGTTTTTCATTTGCAGGTACCCCTCCATAAACTTGGGCCCTTCCGGTTTTTCCCTCGACAATAGACCCATTCTTTCCTTCTGTTCTTAAAATTCATCTGCGTGAGAAGGGTTTAGCGCAGGTGAGATGGCTGGGTTAGTGGAGTGAATAGGGTTTATGGAAAAGACCAATCACTGTGAGCAGAAAACAAAGGACAAGCAGCGGAAGTTAATTCATGGAATGGACCAGAGGCTTATGTGAACAAGGTGGAAATGTAACTGTGGCTTCAATAAAATAGTAGGGGAGTGAAGTGAACCCGACAGAATTTTTAAACTAGACGGCTGCAGAGTAGACGTAAACACGTTTATGAAATGGCTGCGGAATTTATTCAGCGGAGAAGAGCCGTGATCAAATCGGCCACGTCTCATCATTAAAAGTAGAGTATAAAAGTGTAGCCAAACACGAGTTAAATCCGAGGGTTGATGATGACGCCGTTGGAAAAATAAATGCATGGTTCATGGAGGAATCATAGGTCGTGGAATGGTTATGGAGGCTATCACGCCAATCATTTCATATAGTGGAGCTTATGGTTTAATAACTATGCAAAAATGTTCTTTGAATGCTATTTGAAATAAATTTCTACTCATACCTTGGAATTTTTTCCATTTTTTGTCCATTGACTTTTGATTAGCTACTCCTTGTTGATGCCTTCAGGTGCCCCATGTATTCATAATATGTCTTGGGTCATACCTGCATTTGATTTTTATTATTTTTTCCAATTATCTAACTATGAATGTTGAATGAAAGGGTACTAGCTGCGAAAACGCAATTATTTGCGAAATTAGTTTGCAGCTGCGGAAACTGGATTCAACTGCGGAAACTGACTCAACGATCATATGACTGAATGGAGATGGATGGATTGATGATTGAGTGAATGAAAATGGTTATAAAAACTTTTATTGGAAGAATGAAATGAAATGAATTAAATGGAGTGGAATGAAATGAAGTGGAATGAGATGAAAATGAAGTGGAGTGGAATGAAAATGAGAAAGAGAAAGAGATTTTTTTTTTGGAAAATATAAGGCATCAGAAGTTCCTGATTTTCGCCCTGTATTTTTTGTATAAGACTGCCAATCAGTGATTGGTTTTCAGGCTTATACAATTTTATTTTATTTTATTTTATTTATTTATTTTTTAGAACAGAAAAGAACAAAGGCTAGGCTAGAGGAGAAGAAGGGTTCTTCTTCACCAGCCTTATTACAGAATTATCTTGAAATATTTTGACAAATTCCTCTTTTGAGTGTGGCTTATGATAGATCTTTAATCTGTGACCATTCACAATAAGAGGAGTTTGAAATTCATCAATGGTTTTCATTCTTGCCGCTCCATTGCTAAAGATTTTGTCAATCTCATATGGCCCAAGCCAATGAGTCTGAAATTTTCCTTTAAAATCTTTAAACTTGGAATCAAATAGCAATGCCCAATCTCGATCTTGAAACTTTTTCTCCTTGATGTATTTTTCATGCCACTTAGCTCTTTGATATTGAACTAGATCATTTCTTAGGATTTCCTCTTGTCTGATCTCATCTAGCTCATTCAACTGCTCCATTCTATGCTTTTGTGCTTCTGATAGGTCCATCCCCAACTGAACCGCCATCTTGAAAGTTTTGACTTGGAACTCAATGGCGAGCAGGACTTCTTTTCCATAAACAAGTTCATAGGGAGAATGTCCTGTTGTATTTCTCCATGTAGTTCTATAGGCCCACAAGGCTTCAACAAGCCTTTTTTCCCAATCTCTTCTATGTAGATGAACAATTTTGGTGATGATGCTTTCAATAACTTTGTTTGTAGACTCCACTTGACCATTTGCTTGCAGATGGTAAGGAGTAGATCTTCTGTGCTTGATTTTGTATTCTTCCATCAACTTCTCCACCAGGTTGGATGTGAATTGACTTCTCTGATCTATCACAACTTCTCTTGGAACACCAAAGCGAGTAAAAATATCCTCATCAAGAAAACTAATAACTGAATTTTCAGTAGCAGAAAATAATCCTTTGGCTTCTACCCATTTAGTGACATAATCAGTACATACCAATATATACTTCTTTTGTTTAGATGGCGGATTAATAGGTCCAATGAAATCTAAAGCCCATTTTTCAAAGGGTTCGATGAGTACTTGTGGTTGCAATGGCATTTCATTTGAAAGGGTAGATTTCCCTACTCTTTGGCAGCTGTCCCACCTTTTGACATATTGTTTTGCATCTTTTAAGAGGGAAGGCCAATGATATCCTAAAGAGAGGATTTTATAGGCTGTCCTTTTGTCAGCAAAGTGTCCACCGCATGGTTCATCATGACATGCCTTGAGGATATCAGGCATTTCATCTTCCCTAACACATCTTCTGATCACAAGATCTAGCCCTGTTTTAAACAATTCGTTAGAAATCCATGAATATTTTGAACTCTCCTAAATAATATTTCTTCTTTCACTAGGAAATAGATGTGGAGGTAGTTTCCCTGTAACCAAATAGTTAGCAACATCTGCATACCAAGGGGTCTTAGTAGTTACTGCAAATAAATATTCATCGGGAAACTTATCCTCTACAGGAGAATGTTCTTTAGTATTCTGGATTCTAGACAAGAAATCAACGACTTTATTTTGTTTCTCTGGTCTATCCAACACAGTAATATTGAATTCCTGTAAAAGTACGAGCCACCTTGTAAATCTGCCATTAGTAACAGGTTTGTTCATTATATATCTAATCGCAAAATGATCAGTATGAATAAAAGTTTCATAGCCTGTTATATAATGTCTGAACTTATTGATTGCATGAACAACAAATAAGAACTCTTTTCAGTTACAGTATAGTTCAACTCAGTGGGAGTCAAATTTTTCCTGGTATAGTAAATGGCATAAGGGACTAAATCTTTTTGACCCAATACAGCTCCTACAGCTATGTCTTAAGCATATATAGAAATATGGAAAGGGAGTTTCCAACTTGGTCCTCTCAAGACAGGTGCTTCAGATATTCTTGTTTCCAAAGTTTCAAATGCTGATTGACAATCAGGATCCCATTTGAATTCACCGTCTTTTGTAAGCAGTTTGAAGAGTGGAGATGCTATTTTAGTGAAATTTTCTATAAATATTCTATAGTATCCAGTGAATCCTCAAAAACTTCTAACATCTCTTTAACAATTTGGAATAGGCAATTTGGAGATGACTTCAACTTTTGACCTATCAACTTTAATCCCATCCCCTAAAGTGTGATGTCCCAAAACAATACCTTAAGTAAACATCATAAAACATTTTTCATGGCTTAATTAAAGGTTTGTTTCTTTACATCTTACAAGGATTTTTTCCAAATTTTCTAATGCCTCTTCAAACGAATCACCATAAACTATAAAATCATCCATATAAACCTCTACACAATCATGGATTAGATCAGAAAAAATTCATAGTACTGCACTTTGGAATGTTGTGGGTGCATTACATAATCCAAAAGGAAGCACTAGATAAGAAAAAATTCCCCATGGATAGGTAAATGTGGTCTTATCTTGATTATAACCACTAAAACCATCCAGAAATGAAAAGTACTTTTTGCCTGCTAATGTATCTAATACTTCATCGATAAAGGGCAAAGGAAAGTGATCCTTCATAGTTGCTTTATTCAATTCCCTGTAATCAATGCATACCCTCCATTTACCATTCTTTTTAGGTACTATAACCAAAGGAGAAACCATCGGCTATCTGAAATTGGATAAATGAAGTTTACATTGAGTAGTTTTTGGAGCTCTTCTTTCACTATTTCCCTAAGATTTGGATTCATCCTTCTTTGAGGTTGTCTGATTGGTCTATATTTTTCCTAAATATAGATATGATGGATGCAAGTCTTAGGATCAATACCTTTCATATTAGTATGCTCCCATGCAAATGCAGTAGAATGTTTTTGCAAGATTTTGGTTAGTTTTTGTTGTTGTGACTTTTCCAAATTTTTGTTGATATTCATGGAAAAATTCAATGGTAGAACTACCAAACTCTTCCATAGAGTAAAGAGACATTTTTCTTGATGATAAATATTCAATGTTAGAATCTAACTGAAATTGTGTGAGGTCATATTCTGAAGATGTTTCAAAATTTTCTAATGTGTTTAGAATTTGGCTATCTTGACTGATTTCAAAAATGGTAAACACAGGTTGTATAGTGTCCTCATCATTGACCCATTCATTGTCTCCTACCTCTATGATTCCTTTTACTGGAGGATACAAATTGAATTTCTTTGTTGAATTACCATCAGAAATGTACATATCCCCAGATCTACAACTAATCAAAGCATCAGCTGTGGCTAGCCAAGGTCTTCCTAAGATGAGTGGATGTCCCCCTAAATTACTCTTGGGAGTCAAAATCATGAAATCTACTAGATATTCCCAAGAATCTAAGGAGACTGAAATGTCTTCTAATACACCATCTGGTTTGATTATTGATCTATCTGCAAGTTGCAGTAAGGTAGGTGTAAAAAGAAGAATAGGAAGTTTAAGCTATTCCAGAGTCTACCTACTCATGATGTTGATAGTAACCCCTAGGTAAATCAAAGTATTTGGAATTTCTATCCCATTTATATGTGTCTTGACAATTGGACTACCTGGATCTACATATTTCTTCATGAAAATTTTTCCCATCATGATATCTGCAATTTTTCCTACTAGGTGGATTCTTCTTGTATCTCTTGGTTTCCTTCCTGGTCTTTTGAGACTCAACTCCTTTATTGTCTTTGCTAGAATAGGAATTTCTCTAATGGCTTGTAGCAAGGGAATCTTGATACATACATTCATTAATTCATCTAGGAAGTCATAGTCAGGCAACAAGATTTGTTTTTCCATCCCTTTGTCAATTTGTAATCTTTCAGGGAAAGGAGGTGTGGATGAAGATGCAGGTTTCTCAACTATAGGAGTTGTGGGGGTTGATTCCTTTTCTTTTTCTTTTTCTTTTTGAATGATTGGGTTTTGAAGGGATGCTTCCTCAGAACCTTTATTGGCTTTAAGAGAATTCTCCTGAGAGGTATCTTGCTCTTGAACATCTATAGAAGGTTTTTCTAAAACTCTACCAAACCTGAGTTATACATCATTGAGAGGAACAATCATATAGGTAGGAAATTTTTGTCCTTCTATCATGTAAGCATTATGAGGAGTTTTGTTGTTAGGATTTGGCAATGGCTGAGCGAGCAGTTGATTTGGATTTTGTTGAAATGGAAGCATGAGTTAAGGATTTTTGTTGAGAAGGTTGTTGTTGTGGAAATGGCAATGAAAGTTGTGGATTTTGATTTGGAAGTTGTGGAGATTTTTTATTTTGAAAAGATGGATGATATTGATAAAATTGAGAAAATCTCCCATGAGGATTTTGCATCCCTTGTGCCCATGATTGATATGGATTTTGAGGTTGGCGCCAAGGTTGTTACCAAGAATTCCAATTTGGCGGGGGCTGAAAGTTTATAGGGTTGTTAAACCCTTGATTTTGTTGCCCCTTCCAAGGTCTTCTTGAAACAAAACAGAGAGATTCTATTGAATTTGGATCCTCTTGAAAGCCTTGTGTCCAGGAATTGAAGGACAATCCCTGGTCTCATGACTTTCCGAGCAAATCATACATGTTTCTACAACTTTTGCATCCAAGGGGCATTCCCTTAGAGCATGTTTCTTCCTACATTTTGGACAAAAGATGGACAAGGCATCGGCTTCTGTTTTCTGTTTGTTTTGGATTTTAAGGGTGTCTAGCTGTTCACTAAGGCTTCCCAAAATATCGTTTTTGAATTCATGAAGCATATTTCCAATCTCTGCCCTTCTTACTGATCCAGTTGCAGATTTGTTTGCTCTAATAAGAGAAGGATCTCTAGGCCCTTTTCCGGTTTTAGATTTTCCTCTTGAGAGATGGACACATAGTTATGCTATGTCACGAAGTGGAAGTTGAGAAATGTCTCCCTTCCCTGTCATGTTTAAAATATCTATCCATTCATCTCTAATGGCTTTCAATAAAAGGGATTTCAAGGTTTCCTCATCTAAGTTGCTGATCTTTTGTCTCTTCAAGTTGTATTGAAATCTTTCAAGTAAATCCTCCAAGTTTTCATCTTCTTTTTGCATCATCGTGAATACCTCATCCTTATGATTGGTGGGCATGCAATAATCCAGGTATCTATCCAAAAATCTTCGTTTCATATCATTCCAAGTCCTAATAGATTGAGTGGCTAATCCCATGAACCATTTCAAGGCAGCTCCTTTCAATGTTGAAGGAAACAGTTTGAGTTTTTGAGAGTCTTCCATATAGTCATAGGTTCAGCACAAGACTTCAAACTCAAATAGAAATGTCTCGGGATCCTCACTTCTAACCCCATGAAAGTTTGGGAGGACAAATGGTGAAATATTTTTCATTGTTGTATAAGTTTCCTCATCGGCTATAGGGAATCCAAATTAGTTATCTCCATCCCTATTTCCTCCGTTGTTACCTCTACCTCCTCCATTATTTCCTCCTCCTCTACATCTACCTCTACCTCTACCCCCTCCTCCAAATCCGTCTACTACTTCCTCTGTGATGATAGTTTCCTCAGAGTCCTCAGAGTCCTCTGGTTCTTCTATTAATGGTGAACGAGGAAGAATTTCCCCCTCCTCTTCTTCAGGTGATTCTACTTCTTTGATTACAATGTGTTCCCCTGTAGAAGTGAAGAAAGGTTCTTCTCCTAGATCAGATTCAGTAGATAGTGTGGGAGAGTCTTCTAATTCAGCTACTGCTCCTTGAATTCCAGGAATCCTAAGGCTGGGAGTAGATAGAGGTGTATGTTGTCTATGCCTTGAAGAAGCTGGAGTTGTAAAAATCAAACTTTTGGCTCTAGCTATAAACCTTCCCCCAAAATCTCTTGCTCTATGCATGTCATTTTTTTATTTTTTATTTTTCTATCAAGTCGGGCCAATAATTCTCTTTCTGATCTTCCAAATCACACTAGGTGCAAGAAGAGAGCATAATCAAGAAATTATTGAACTAATAACTCTCTTTTATGATCCTCCAGATCACACTAGGTGCAAGAGGAGAGCATATTTCAAGAACTTATGAATTTTTCCCTTTTTATTGTTGTTTTTTTTTAAGAGATTGGCTACCTAGTTACACTTCCCCAGCAACGGTGCCAAAATGTTTGGTCAATTTAGTGTGTCCTAAATTGCTAAATTAATTATCAATCCGGGAGTTGTAAACTGATGAAGTGTGGCACACTATATGTGCAAGATAACCACTTTCTTTTTTGTCGTTTTTGATTTTTATGTTGTTTTTGGGGGTTTTTATCTTCATTTATCTCATAATGTGAATGGAATTCCTATTCCTAAGTTTCTAGAAGGCAAGTATGGTTACAGGTTTTAAGGTAATTATGTCCTCTATAAGGGTTCCCAAAACTTAACACTTCAAAAGGTCTTAGAACATACTAGTGATGAAAATAATACTTGAATCAAGAATGAAAATATGATGCTATTTGAAACAAGTAATTAATGAACTACTGATTATGAAACTATCATCGTGTTGCTATCTAAATATAGAAAAATGATTTAAGCTACCGCAATCAAGGAAATCAAAGATTGCAAAGAAAGTAAAACTAAAATCAAATTACATCATTCATAGTCTGATTTCTTGCAAATTAGTCTAGCTATGGCTTTCGGAGATAATCGTCAATGACATGAGCAATCCAATATCTAATTACAGAAAAGTAAACTAAAATCAAATCACAACATTCATATTTTGATCCCTCGCTAGTTAGTCTAGCTATGGCTTTCGGAGGTAACCGTCAATGAAATGAGCAATCCAATATCTAATTGCAGAAAAGTAAACTAAAATCAAATCACAACACTCATAATTCGATCCCTCGCCGGTTAGTGTAGCTATGGCTTTCAGAGGTAACCGTCAATGAAATGAGCAATCCAATATATAATTGTAGAAAAGTAAACTAAAATCAAATCACAACATTCATATTTCGATCGCTCGCCAATTAGTCTAGCTATGGCTTTCGGAGGTAACCGTCAATGACATGAGCAATCCAATATCTAATTGCAGAAAAGTAAACTAAAATCAAATCACAACACTCATAATTCGATCCCTCACCAGTTAGTCTAGCTATGGCTTTCGGAGGTAACCGTTAATGATATGAGTGAGTTGATTTCTAAACTAACATAACAAAGCAAATGAACAAGACTGAAATCAACAAAACATAACTGGAATTAAAAGAAACTAAGAAAAGCAAAGTCAGCAGAGGATCAATTCCATATCACTAGTTATTGTGAAAATTATATACAGATGCCTGGGCTGCCTACTCTATCCTAAAACATGAACACACTGATTAGCGTTATACAAAGCTTGTAAAGTCATGGACAAAACTGAAATGTTAGAAATATATACACAAGTGAATAACTATAAAAAAATGTGTAGTGAAAATAAGGAAATGATACATAAAGACTATACAGCAACAATGGAAACGAAACCTCAGTGTGCAGGGGCCCTCTGCACAACCTTGGCCAATAGGCTATCAATCCAAAATTACGTTCACGCAAGCATGTAGAACAAAGTCTTCTTGTATATCTCAAAACACAGTTACAACAATAAAACTAGTGTCATGGCATAGTGAATTCTTAACAACAAAATTACATTCAAAACACTAACTAATATGCGTATAGAAACGTGTTATTTATAACAAAGGTTACATAACCGTTTTCCTTATAAAACTACGTGAACATAGACATGTAAAAGACAATGTCCATGGATTTAGCATAATGGTTGCCGTGATGATTAAATCTATTAAGGGGGGTTGTTAGATTTGCCTTGTGGAGCAGTCCACAGGTGTCGATATGTCCCCAGGGATCTAGGAACAACCACGAAAGTCTTCACGTGTTTGAAAATGGGGTCCTGTTGCCGTAGGACTCCTATGTTTGACCACCGCTTGACCACCTTTGACCACGACCTTCTTTGATGAATCTAGCTGAACCAATAGGCCCTGATCCATGTCCAGGTCATTTCCAACTTTCCCATATGGCTTTCTTTTCTTGGTGACACCTACAACCTGGAGTTTAACAAAAATAGCTGCGGAAAGTTGAATCAGTTGCGGAAAGTGACAAGATTCCGCAGCTCATGAGCAAAGATCTAATTCAAACAACAAACACAAGGAAATAGTTAAAAACCACTTTAAATGCTCTTTTATGATTAATATGCAATGATGTTGATAGCTTAGGAGGTCCAAGTGAATGGAAAGAATCTAGGAAAATGTGTAGGAAAGATGCAGGTTCAGGGCTCAATAGCAGGTCTGGCAGAAACAATGAAGGCCAAATATAAGCTGGAGAAAGGGCAGCGTGAGTATGTAATAACGATCATCAATGACCGAGGGGTGCAAGTCACCACCCAACTACTAGCCAATAAAATTATGAGAAAATGTCGCACAGATGAGGTGCCAGACCTTATAATTGCACTTGCAGGGCAATGTGCAGAAGAAGTCCAGTTGAACTGGGCGCAGTTCTTATGCGAGGAATTTCTGACCAATTGCAAGGAAGCACAGGAGAAAGGTAAGAATTTCTATTATGCATGGTTACTACTATCAATCCTTCTAGTTGTAGGAGAATTTCCGCATGGTAGCCAGTATCCTAGCATCGAGCCCACCCTACCTAAAGCAATAAGGTTTACTTCGCTCTGTGCTATGAAGGACGCCACGCGGGTCCTACAGATCAAGGTATTTTGGATATTCATGGAAGCAAGTATCCGGACATGGATCATGCACAAACCACGGATGTCCCCCATAGTCTACGATAGGTTGATCAGCACAGCTGAGTTCAAAGTAGACGTGCACAGCCTATATATGCAGGCGTGGCAGGATCCAAAGCAAACATGGGTCAAGCTCCCATTTCTTGCCATAGATGATGCAATTTACGAGGTGTTGGAAGCATGGCCTCTGGAGTGGTGTGCCCATGACATGGCCACATTAGAAAGAATGGCAGCACAACAATAGAAGGAGGAAATCTAGCTGCGACTCACTAAACTGGTTGAGAGGGCATGGTAGGGAAAACAGGCTGCTTCGATACAAGAGGAGACACATGAAGCACTTGTTGACCAAACTATGGAGGATCAAGGAATGTCCTTGGAGATGGACATGCAAAAGGAATCTAAGATAGAGGAGTGCATGGATCTTATCACAACCTCACCCCAATGCAAAAGGCTGTGCAACAAGGAATCGCCACATGCACGCAAGAAGTCAAAAACCATCAAGACCTTGGAAAAATAATTTCTGGACAATAGTGAACCAGCACGAAATGTCGTTGCCGGTGCATTAGAGGCATTGATGATGGAGGAGATAGTTATGTTAGGGGAGCTCAAAGTGTAGCTATAGGCACTGCAGGTGCGACCCGCAGAAGGGATGTTACCAAACCTTGTGAATGATATAACCGCCGCCAAGCAGACTGTGTGTAGTCACACAACAAACATTTTAGTGTTGCCAGTAGGCGCAATTTGAGCCAAAGCCGAGGGGGACATATGATGTTGGGAGTTCAATTTGACCACTCTACCTCGTGAAACCATCTACCAATTGCAAGATGTGGTAACTACTGAGCTGTGTGACAGGGAAGGCTGCACCATCCAAATTTTAACAGAACATAAGGAAAATTTGGAGCAGGTTAGCTTATAGGGTGATGAATTGGTTGCCCACAACCAAGAAGTGGAGTAGGCCATGGCAGAGGCTTGCAGAAAGGTACCAGAGTTGGCTGTCCCAGCAGAACTTCCAATAACTAATAAGATCCATCGCATGGCGACAGGATTCTGTATGACTCAGGAAGAGCTTGCGAGAGCTCAATGCAAATTAAATTTGTAGATTATAGAGTATGGCTGCATGTGCAACCACCAACACCCCCATGGGTTCATGAACAACAATGCAGTGAAATTCAAGAAAGGTTGGAAATCATAAAGTACGCAATCCAAGATTGCTCAGGATTGTTGAATTAGTCCCTATTGATGCTCACATCTCTATAGGATGACACAATGCTATAGCAGGTGGAAACATAAGTGCGAGAGTTACAGCAGGCATATGAAAATGTCTGGGGAACCATACAATCAGTTGTCGTCACACAACGACTGGCCAGAATGAGGGAGGGCCAGGCTCTCCAGGCACGGGTCGACATGGCTTGGTAGAAGGAAGTTGTGATTAAAGAACGTCTCCAGCTATGGCTTGATGATGCATTCACAGTTTCCACCACCATTGAGTGAAAAGTGGCACACTTGCAGGCTGAATATGCATCCAGTGATGCAGTGGAAATAGAGACTGATGTGTCTATGGCTCGCGTCGAATGGGTACAACGGATGGTAGAGGAGTTTGTTGCAAGTACGAGCGAAGCACAAAAGTTGTTGACTGACCTCTACACGAAGATTGTCACACCAGTCGAGTATGAGTCACGATGATTGTGTTGGGGGACTGTTGCGTAGCGTAGGCCCCACATAATGATTTTGGGGCTCAAAGCCTGCAATTTTGTGTAAAGAGTATGGTAAAGACTTCGTAAAATGCATAGAGTAGAAATTGTAAGAAGTCAATTCAAAGGTTTGTCTGCCTGAAATAATGTAAAATAATAAGAAGTAAGTCGGTGTACCCATGGTCCATGGACCATGGGAATGTATAAATTGAGCAAGGCTCTATGGTTAGAAGTCAGTTTTTTTGAAATGTATATTTGGATCTCGAATGTAATGGGTTTGTGAAGAAAGAAGTCTTGAAGAGTCTATAAGTCTGAGTCAAGGGTGTTGGTAGATAGATAGAGGCTTTGCAGCTATGTGCACAGAGCCCTGGTAGAGTCCACAACTGTGTGCACAGACCCCTACAGCTACATGCATAGGGCAGATCTGGTTGTATTGGCAAGGAATTGAATAAAGATAAGTTGATTCTGAAATACTGTGTTGCTCCTAAAATATTATGGATCTAGTTAATTTCTGGTTTAAATATATGTTTGATCTGTGTGCTTATGCTTATGTTCTGAGTTTATGCAAATATATAACATTTTTGGGTGCGCGCATTCATTATCTCTAATAAATGTTTGCTTAAAGACCGTAATAAGTAGATCTGATCTATAATAAAATCAGTATTAATAAATAGTAAGGATTTACCTGGTTCCAGATCTACGCAGGAGTAGAATGGTGCAATGCCATAGAACAATGCATGAATCCTCCAGACCGCATCAAGACATCCCAAGGGTTTAGAAACCTGGTTCCAGCACCCTCCCTTGCTACCTCGGGTGAGACCTCAATCCACTCTCCACGGGCTATTGCCGAAAGGGCCGGTAGCTGCGGGATTTGTTTGGCTAATAAATCTTCTGAACCTGGGTCAGGCCCCAATAAGCCAACATCTACCTTGTATTGCAATAATTTTAGGATGTATTTCTAGTAGATATTCTAGAGTTTCCTCCTCACTGGGAATTGTACTTTTATATTGATTTGGTATGAGGGGTAGCACCAACATCAAAGGCACCTTATAAGATGAGCACTCCAGAGTTGGTATAGTTGAAGTTGTAGTTGAATCAAATGCTTGATAAGAGATACATTAGGCTAAGTGTATTGCCTTGGGGTGCATTAATATTGTTCATGAAGAATAAGATGGTACTCTCAAGTTGTGAATGTGGTTCTGCATTGATTATAGGAAGTTGAACAAGGTGTCGATCAACAACATGTACCCATTGCTGAGGATCTCTAACTTGTTTGATAAGTTGGAGGGAGAACCAGTGTTCTCAAATATTGATCTAATATCAGGATACCATCAGGTATGCATCAAAGAAGAGGACATCTACAAGACTTATTTCATGACTAGGTATGAGCATTATGTCTTTGTTATAGTTCCTTTTGGTTTGACTAATACCTTGGCTACTTTTATGTTCTTGATGAATAGTGTGTTGTGTTCTTATCTAGACAATTTTGTTATTGTATTCATTGATTACCTATTGATATATTATAAGAATGAGGAATAACATGTCGAACATTTAGCAGTAGTGTTTAGATTGCTAATGCCAAGATTAGCAAGTGAAGTTTCTTTTAGATAGAGGTGCATTGCTTGGGACATCTTGTTTTCAAGGAAGGCATGGCAGTAGATACAAAAAAGATAAGGGCTATCATGGAGTGGGAAGCTCCTAAGAATGTGGATGAAGTTGGATCATTCATGGTATTAGCAGGTTATTATAGGAGCTTCATTAGGAACTTCACATGCATTTTATATACCATTACATATTTACAGAGAAAAGGGAAGAAATTTGAATGGATAGAGGAATGTGCAACATGTTTTGAGCAACTGAAGCAATTTTTGACAAATGCTCCAATTCGTAATATTGTAGATCCATATAAGGAGTTTGTGGTGTGTATAGATGACTACAATAGAGGATTTGGTGGAGTCTTGATGCAAGAGGGATAGGTGGTATGCTACGAGTCTAGGAAACTAAATGAACACGATCTCTTATACATGCATTGACTCATGATCATGAGTTGGGAGATATTATCCATGCATTGAAGATGTGGAGACCTTATCTTCTTGTCAGGAGGTTTGTATTGATGAGTGATCACAATGGGTTGAGATATCTATTTGACTAATTGAATCTGAATGCGAGGCAAGCTAGATGGTTGGCTACCCTCAGTGATTTTTACTTTGTGATCATACACATCAAGGGTAAGGAGAATATGGTTGCAAATGCTCTCAGCAGGAGAGTTTATATGAACCATGTTGCAAAAGTGAGATCACATGTGACAAATTTATAGGACCAAACCTTATAGGTAGGACAAGAGGATGATAAGTACATGGATCTTAGGCATAGGTTATAACAGTAGGGTACAGCTGATCAGGATGTGGACTATCATCTCATGACATATAGCTTGGTGATATTCAGGGACATGATCTATGTTTTGGATGATAGTGGGATCAAGAAGCTTATTTTAAGGGAGTTCTATGTCAATCCATATTCAGGTCACCAAGGATATCATAAGATATTGACAATAATGAAGAAGTTATACTATAGTTCGAATATGAACAAGGAAGTGGTAGAGTTTGTGGCTAGATGTTTGGTCTATTAGCAGGTGAAAGTAGAGTGTAAGCATTCAAGTGGAGTGCTTCATCCTATTATGGTTCTAGAATAGAAATTGGAGGTCATTTCCATGGACTTCATTGTAGGTCTTTCGAGGACATCGAGGCATCATGATTCTATCATGGTTGTGGTTGACAAGTTGAGCAAAGTCTCTCACTTCATTCCAATGAAGACTAATTATTGAGCTAGTGATGTGGCATAGTCTTCATGAGGGAGATCATAATATTTCGTGGTATTCCAAAGAATATTTTGCCAGACAGGGATGTTAAGTTGACTTCCAAAATTTTGGAAGGAGTTGTTTAGAGGTTTGGGGAGAGAGTTGGCCCTTAGTACAACTTATCATCTGCAGACAGATGGACAGATAGAGAGGGTTAATAGGATTTTGAAGGGCAGGCTCAAGATATATATGATGCATCAACAAAGGATATAAGAGGAGTACCTTCCATTGATTGATTTTTCTTACAACAATGGTTATCAAGAGCCGTTGGTGATGAGTCTATTTGAGGCACTGTATGGGAAAGGTTGTAATACTCCCCTAAGCTGGAGTGATCTAGTGAATTGGGTGTTGATAGGATAGGACATGTAGACATACATGGAATAGGGAATATGGGTTATAAAGAAGAATTGAAAGGTAGCACACGATAGACAAAAGATTTATTTAGATAAACACAGGGAATTTAAGGACTTTCAGGTTGGGGGCATGTGTATTTTCCCATCAAGACCAAGAAGATCCCCTTGAGGATTGGTTCATGTGCCAAGTTGGCACCATGGTACTGTGAGCCTTTCGAAATCCTTGAGAGGATTGGAATAATGGCCTATAGACTTGCACTAACTCCGACAATGAAAGTCCATGATTTTTTCCACGTTTCATTGCTTAAAATATATGTGAAAGATGTTGATCGTGTTATTTATTGGTGTATTGTAGGGGGATTGAGAAGGAGAATTCTAGTTGGAACCTCAGTGAATATTGCATCAGAAACAACTCATGCTCCAGAACATAGCAAACGAGCAAGTTAAAGTGCAGTGGAAGCATTTTGGATGTGATGAAGCTACATGGGAGATGGCTAATTAGATGCGGACTATGTATCCTTCATTGTTTACAGGTGGAGGGAAATGATATTTTTTCATTTGTACATATTTATGTATGGTTCTTATTGTAAATATCATAATGAGTTATGTTATAAAGCTCAGATAAGTGGTATATTTGTAAGGTTGTCATGTTTTTCATGATGGTTTTGCTTCTGAGTAGGTCGTTTATTATAAATACTGCAACGAGTTGGGTTATAAAGCTCCATGGGAAGTATGTTTTTCTTTT